>BRZM01003569.1:6677865-6925544 GCA_033238685.1 Lates japonicus
ATCTTTGCAGGGACAGAGGAAATTAAAACGTCACCACAATCATTGTGTTTACAAAGTTATATTTTAAAGTCATATCGACCAGTGGAAAATCAAAGTACTGCTTAAAGCACAACATGACAACTGGTAGAAAACTGTGTAACATGATGTCAACACCAATCTTCAGACACCTCAGCTCAGTGTCATGTAACACTCGTGAGTGCGTGTCGTCAGACAAAGGTTAGTAAAAATTCTGCAAAACCCATTTAAAAACAACTGTATTTTTTCTATTTTAGCTTTAATCCTAAAGCAGTGATTTTGATTTTATGTCAGATAATCGTCAGCTATATGATTAATCTTGGGGCTTTCGACCTGCCACAGTCTAACATTTCAAAGCAGCCTGGTTAACATAGAGGAAAGCAGCTCTAGTGACCTGAACATGCCCAGTAGGAGAGATTTAAAGATTACATTCATGTATTGAGTGTTTTTCAGTGTCGATGGGGAACTTTTACAAAACTATCTTAAAAAGTCAGTTTCTATGGTAAACTTTGACATGTAAACTGATCTCTATTCACATTAATGTGGACATGGCCTGAGAGACAATAGTCAGTACTGACTGTTGTCTCTCAGGCCTGGCAATGCCGGGGATGGGCAAGTCCAGATAAGCATCAAGTTGGAGCTGCCTCCCAGCACAGGAAATAGCATTAGCTTTAATGTACACACACACACACACACACAGTGACCTCTCACTCTCCAGGTTGCCATAGAGATACTGCTACCTCTTTACACAGCCCCAAACAGCTGGCCATGTGAAGGCAAATGTGTGTGTGTGTGTGTGCATATGTACATGTGTGTACAGTATGTGCTTCTATCATTTTTATGATTGCATGCTCATTACATACTGTCTGTGCTGTCATACCTGTCAATCAGGAAACCGTGTTGGTGGGACTTCATATTGCTGTAGTTTTGGTGGGTGGGCTCTTTTCTTTGTCTTTTTCATCCCTTGCTAACCAGCCAGTTAAGTCGTCTTCTGTTTAATCAAAACAAAACACACATTAAAAATGTCACAGTGGATTTGATTTCCAAATGTCCTTTGTGGAACAGTATCTCCCTGCATTTCGTTTGTTTCCATATTGAACTTGACTGTGAGACCCAAACCTCTGGCTCAAAGCTCATCCTGTAATGGATAGCAATCTGGAAGAACTCGTCGAACAATTCAACAAAGCTAATGTTAAGCTCATACTGCTTGGCCTCTTAGTATTAAAATAAATGGGTAAATCAGACTCAATAATACTCATCACAAAACTGTACTTTCGCTGACATGTTGTTTCAACTGTGTTTACCACCATGCCAAACCACCATCAAACTCTTTGTCTTTTCAAAATCGACATAAAATTTAATGTTAATATTGTGTTTGCTGGAATATTGTTCCGGTAATTTCTTTAAAACCAGTGTCATCTACTTACGGTCTGGCTTGTTGAGACCTCTGACCCTTGAACTTTACTTTCTAGCTGATTCTGTGATTTCTGTGTAAGAAGTAAAGCATGAGCTGAATCTGACTAAAATGTGTGCACTGAGCATGATCCTGGATGCAAAGAGGCAAAAGAGGAAGAATCGTACTGACTGACCTTGCAATTTGAGGCTCAGATCTAGTGTCACACCTGGGCAGTTCTGCACCTCCCAAGTCAGTACCTTCAGTTTAAATCAAATACACCCCCAATACTAATACCTCTACTCTGGCTGATTCTGCACTATGGAAGCCCTCCTGCTCCCAGTCAGGAAGGGTTTTTAGTTTTCTTTTTTCTTAACAACAAGGGAAAAATTTCAGATCTTTTTTTTCTTTTACTGGTTGAGCGTCTTTATTTTTCTCGATTATAGACATTTTTCAAGTGGTGGTTGATTTGGTTTTTAAGGGTAGTTTGACATTTTGGAAGATTGTCTAACTCTCCAGCTGATAGGCAGTGTACAGTTTAGCATGTAAGTCCCAGTAAAAACAAAACTTGTTTTAACACCAGTTTCTGTATGGATTAATCCAATTAAGATGAACCTATGTAATGTGTTTGGTGATCTTTACAGAACTGGTATATTTTACGCCAGGGCAGAGCCGTGCTAGCTGTTTCCTGTTTCCAGTCTTGTATGCTAAGCTAAGCTAACTGGCTGCTGGCTGGCATGGTTTGTGAAGCTCCTGAAAGATCCAGGTGGGTTTTGCAGTTTTTTTTTTTCATTGCTTTGCAATAAGTTGTGTTATTTTATATTGAAGGGCTAGACTGTATTATGGTATGTGTGATGGCTGGGTTGTTTTCAGCTGTGGCTGACTCAAGTGCATATCTGTATCACTGCAGACACATAGCGGAGCTAGTCAACCTAGTTCTGTCATAGACCGCTGCTGAGGCTGATTGAGACAGACTGTACCTGTGGTTATTATGGTTGGTATGGTTATGAGATGGAATAGCTTTTGTGGCTGCTGTTGGTGTGATTGGTTTTAGCTCCAGCTGTGCTTTGGTTGTTATGATTATAGCTGTGACATCTTAATTTATAAAACTACCTACATGCAGGGGTTGTGAGTGTGCAGTGTGTTAACATGGCTGTGCTGGCTGATTGAAGCTACTATACTCCTGTGGTGTATTGGGAATACATCTGTCATGGTATAAACACTGTGGGTTCATATCCTTAACAATGCTTTCTTGGCTAATGTTAATAGAAGCATCACAGAGCAGTCACACTACACCTCCTGTCGCATCATAGATTCCACCACAAATCCAGCTGTAGTGTGACCAATAACCACATCCTCGACCACAGCTTCGACCACCACAGTCAGGGAGAGCAGCGGCAGCTGTGCACAGACAGAGGCTGTGAGGGATGAGTGCATCACGTAAAGTGTCACATGTGGCATCTCTCCTTTCTGTAGTATCAACAAGTGTTTCCTTAAACTGGCAGTGTAGTATAACTGGACTAGACCAACACACTATCTGTTACAAATGATAAATTTAATGTGAGGTAAGGCAAAAGTAGTTCAGAAAAAATATATATTCCCACTGTGACCTTTAAGGTGATCTGTAGTAGCTTAATATTTAGTGTACAGATTTAAAGATGGTATCAATCTTCTTATGTAATTCTCAACAAGAAAGTCAAGAGGTGTATCTCCCAAAATGTTTAACTATTCCCTAATATTTTCTTCAAAGGAGGTTACAGAAGAATGTGATATATTCACCTCTCCCTAGGTGTTTCCAGCTGATTTAACATTTGTACCAGTGACTAATTTTCACCATAAAAAGGCTGATGATTTCTCATCGACCCAATCTTTGTCTGTATTTTGGGCAACTAAGGGTAAAGATGCTTTCTGCAGCAGTGAAGGCAGTTTTCTAGCTGAATGAACACAGATGAAGTAAGGAGCTGTACAACCAGCACTCCCTGCAGCTTTATCTCAGCTCTGTAGCTGTGAACCATCATGAACAGAAGCTGCTGTTTAAGGGAAAGTTTTCTCTCCCTCATTTTTAACATTTCACAGCTCACAACCACAGACCTCCTGCCAGAAATGGCACTATCTTAAATAAATTTCCATTAAGTAAACAGAGCCCATTTCTCATGATCAGTTAACAGCTTTTTAACGTGGGGGTGTTTGGGGGGCATTTAGCAAATATATGTGGGTATGTCTCTCAGGCTGATGATCAGATGTGTGTGGCTGTGAATGTGAGGCAAGTGGCTAAAGAGCATAAAGTCCCTGCAACAAGGCAAACATGAGCAGCTACTGCTCAGAAACATGCTCAACATCAGCCTCAGAACGGATGACAGCTCATCAGTTGTCACCTGTTGGGGCAGGAACTTTAGGGGCAAGACTAACAATACACTGTGAAAAATGTCAGTATCCAAAATCTGTGTTTTGAAGAAAACCTGTCAAAAACTTTCTTGTGTTCCTACCCTTCCTACCCAGGATACACACCTGCTAAATTACTGTGATAACTTGTGCTTTTAGCCAAATATGGTCAGCAGCAGCTACTCCTTTATTCTATCACTGCAGCTCCACATCATTAATAAAAAAAAACTGAAACTGTAATTTACTGTGTCATAATAGTAAAACATTTTACATTTATAGCAGTGGTGCGTTAATGAGGGAAAAGTCAAATTATCAGCATGCATGTAAATGAACTCGCTCAAATACTTGCTGTGCTTTGACTTTCGCAGAGAAACTGCTTGTTGATTTATTTATTAGCCAAAAGTTTTAAAAGACACCAGAGAGCTCAGTTAGCACAGAGTTCCTACACGAGAGAAAGGAGCAAGTGTCAGCCCATCCAGTCATCTTCACTGTAGAGATTCGTGAAAGTGGAACTAGTTTAATCCCTCATCTTTTTAGCCCTTTTTGTGGCTTTTTTCAAGGGTTGTCTGCTCTCAACCTCCTCTTTGTTGAAGCTCTTTAAACACCACAGCTTGTGGTGTCGTTGTGAACCTCAAACCAAATCCCCTGACTTCCGCCTCCCTCATCCCTCTCAGCTCTTTTTCTGGGATCCAGTGGTGTGAATCTGTGAGCGTCTCCGCTTTGTGGAGCAGCACAGCCCTGTTCGGTCTGCCAGGCCTCCCCTCTCTGTCGATATTTGCGTGGACTTGGTTGCAACAGTAAGTAGATTAAGGGACCAGTGATTGAGGACAAATCAATTACTGTAGCTCAGTGGTCTGTGTTGGGGGGGGGGGGTTACTGTGGCATTTATTTACTGTGTGCAGGACACAACCACATTACCCAGCCTCCTTTTCTAATGGGAACATCCTGAATCAACCATCACTGTAATATTCATGTTCTTTTCTTTAGCTCATAAGAGTTAATGTGCCAGGATTGACTTTATAATCACAATCATGACAGTGCACAGGTCTGCTCTCAGTTACATTTTGTGGCATTTCTCATAATTTATTCTTTATGTGATGCACATAAGGAGATTACAAGGAGATTATAATCTGTGAAGTATCAGCGACATCATTCCTATAATTTCCTGCCAGGCTTCTACTCTAAAGTGGAACTCATCTGACAAACATGTAGGGTCCATTGACTGTGTATGGGCAGGGACCTCACTCCAGCCTACTTCTTAGAGACACGTCTCCACATATATTTATATTATCCCTCTGAAATGTTCCATATCAGGTCCTTTGCCAGGGAGGTAGTGTGTGTGTGATGCGGGGCGGCTCCTCTCCTCCCACCGCCTCCTCCCAGTCCGCCCAGCAGCGAACTCCGTCATTTCGCCTTCTCGTTCCTCACTTGTTGGATGCCTTCGTTTGAATTTCGGCAGTTTCACGCTTCCCGGTGGTTGTTTTGCCCTCTCGTTGTCCCGAGGAGACCACTACCGAGTGGAACGGTTACAGCGATTTTACAGGTTACATGTGCGTAAAAAGGCGCTCACTCCCTGAAGCGTTGTTGTCGCCGCCACCGTCCCTACCTGTGTGTTTGCTCCAGCCGTCGCACCGTGACCATGCTCCGGTCTTCGTCGTCCTCCGGTTGTGGCTGTCTCTGCAGCCGTCCCTCTGACCTCTAGTCCGCTGGTCCCACGGCGGGAGCGTTGGGGTGTTTTTTTTCCCCCCCTGTTGTGCGCTCTGGACTCTTCGGCTCATCCTTTGGAGAAGTTCCGCCGCAGTCCCATGCACAGCGCTTCTCCGCTCTCCTTCTGCTGCGATAAGAATGCTGGTGGCTTTTCATGGTCAAACTCCACAGGATTAGCCCGAGTTGGACAAACGGACCATGTAACCAGATCAGGTATGTGCACTGATGAAAAGAGGGAGATGGGATCACATTTTCTGTTTCGTTAGCTCCGAGCAAAACGTTTCCAATTACCCAGACTCTGGATTCAGATGTCAGAGGTTGTAAATATTTCTCTGGCTCGGACCTTTGGTGTGAAGAAGTGCCCCCCCCCCCCCCCCCCCCCCCCCCCGCACCCCCCCCCCCCCCCCCCCCCCCCCCCCTGCACACACACGCACACACTGTTACAGTGGGGAAAATGTCATCTTCTTTTCACTTTTAATTCAACGTGAAATGTGCCTTTAAGGCTTCCAGGGAAGATGGAGTGACAGTGGAGCAGCTCAGCAGGAGCTGGAGTCTTAGGGTTTTGCCATTTTGCTGCTGCTGTGATCTTCTTTCACACTGGTTCAGTCTGGTCTGGGTGGCCTGCTGCTGCTGCTGCTGCTGGCATTTGATAAAGGCTGCATCATTTCAAATAGAAGAGGTGGCAGATTAGAGCAAGGCTGTGACTGGAGTTGAATGCCCAGTTGAGGGCCACCTGTATTTAAATTACATACAGTCATGAAGCATTTTGGTCAGAGAGGGAAGAAGGTTAAGGGTCCTGAGTCTCTCAACACTCACATTGCTGGAGTTAGAGAGGGATTCAATTCCCAGTGGAGCTGCTGTGGTTCAAAATGGTTTGGTTCAAAGTGCCTCAGTATATTTCACATTGAACACCCCCTGATACTGTGACGTTTTAATGGGAACATGGTAACCAAGCAAACACCTTCTTAACTGTACATTTCACTCAGTATCTGTAGAAAATTCAAATAAGTTCAGAAGTTTCCATGACTTTTAATGCAACCTTTCAGTCAAGGAGAGGGCAAATTAGATGCATGACTACATTTAATCATAAGTTATATGTATCTAGTCCCACCTTATAATATTGATCTGTCAATATGTCACCTAGCTGCACTCCAGCATGTTGTAAATATTGTATAAAGGTTGCCTCTGTTTTTGTTAGAAGGAGGCTATTCTATACATGCAATGGATATTCTGCAGTCAGTTAAAGAGAAATTAATTATAGTTTTTTCTAATCCTGGATTTTTTTTTAATGATTAGTGGTGTAGACATAAATTTGGTGTATTTAAAACAGTTGAAGCTGTGTGAGGTGGCATCACTGCATCTTTTTTTTTGTCTTCATTTGTCTCTGCAATGAAGCTTGTGGGAAAAATTCTCTCATTACCAACAGGAATTATTGTGAAAGTAACATTACTGCTAAGGGTTTTAAAATATGACTGTCTTGTGGGACAAAATGGTTGTTAACTTAGCCCTTTGTACAGCTAGTGTTTTCCTTATTCATATTAATCATATCAACAAACAAACAAAAAATACTTCCAAGTTAAATGTTCCTTTACTATGTGCACATGTCAGCTGAAGTACAGTACGTGAAGTGTATTGATCTCCCGCATCAACAGCCAGCAGCCGGTGCCGTGCCGCTCTGACCCATTTCTCACAGAGGAGGCTGTGACTAAATAACTGTAGAGCAGCCTCTCTATATCCTCCTGTCTCCACCCCGCCACACACACAGACACACACACACACACACACACACATACACACATACACACACTTCTTAATTCCTCCACCTCCAGTTCCTGTGATACAACAGGAAGTGGGCTGATTTCCCAGAGGAGTCTGCAGTCAGGGCTGTCACAGCTAACACAGCAGCAGCAGACAAAATGTATTTAATACACAGGTTGTATAATGGTGTGCAGTGCCAACAGTTCAAAACACTGTGGGAAAATACAACCAGCTGCTAGCAACATTTGGTCTGTCAGAGCGAAGTTGTTCTGTAAGAGCCTCTCTGGCTGGGAAACTAAATATTTGATTGTCCTCAGTTAATTTAGGAAACAGTTTAGCCTAAGCTGCCTTATTAACCCCAACAAATCCTCATGGCTCGTCATTATCACTGCTGGGAGACCAGTTCTATCATCAGTGTGGGTAATAGAGAGAAAATTTGACAATGTTTGGACTCACAAAACCTTTTTAAAAACTGTTGGACAAACTCAGTGTCTGGTGTTACTGTTTGTCCTGACAGCAGCGATACACAACACCCTTATCAGCCTGCAGATATTGTTATTAAGGATTGGAAAAGTTGCCATTATGATACTGCAATACTACTCTCTCTGAGTATCACAGATGCTTTCACTGGCCTCATATAAATGTATGTATTTTAAAGGTTTTCTACACTTGAAAAATACATTAAAGAAATTCACATTGAGGAGCAAGATAGGCTGGTCAAAATAAGTAATAGAGTCAAGTCTGACCATCAACCATGCATCATGTCCACACAAGATTGTCACGAATATGTGAAGGTCAGTGGGCTTTGTTGTCATACAAGGAACTGTGATTAGAATAAAGCCTCTGCTGCCAGAAGAGTGTCCCATCGTTACAGATTACAGACTCAAACCTACTCTGGCTTGTGTGGAATTTAAATGAGCTCCTTTTAATCAAAGTAAAGCCATTGTTAGTGTAGGAGAGCGTTGGGCGTCACAGATTTTGTCTCTCTTGCTTTCTGGAGGCAGATTACTGTACTCAGGCCACTATTGGTTGTAAAGTCATGTCTGGCTTCCCCCCACTGACACTCCACTCACTGTATTTTCTGGGACAACATGCATGAAATAGTGTTTTTAAGTTGCAGTAGCAGTTTATGTACATGCGAGTGCGTGCGTGTTTGTTGGGTTGGGGTTGGGGTAGGTGGGGAGGGTCTCTAACTACCCGGGGAAGGGGAAAGTGTTTCAGTGTTTCAGGAGTGGTGTGTGAATTATTGAAAAGCCCTCAAGGTTTCTCTGGCTGTAGGATTGGTATTTCTTGCGGTACAGTTGCGAGTCGCGTGTACTGTAGTCACACATTAAGGTGAGACGAGCTGTGTCAAAACTGCACTGCAGCATTAACAGGACAGGCAACTAAACTCTAGCATCCAACTCATACAGCTTCAGTCAAACAGTCATACCACCTCATCTCAAGGTCTACCGTGACCAACCCGCTAAAATTTTATAGCAGATCTGAATCTCCAGGTGGTTGATGGTTTCTGGAAGGAGTGTCAGAGAGGACAAGCAACTTCATCAGCTGCTTTTACCCATGGATGTGTTAAACAAAGGATAAGGAATCCATTTGTTCTGCTCACCCGGTGCAGACACCAATAAAGTCTCCCGCTTCCTACTCAGGTGCACATAATTGAGCACGCAATTGAATATTAGTGTCTTTCTCTGTCAGACCCTGGCTTATATGCCTTAACGACACCAAGTTAATATCTTCATAAAACATTAACTGTGCAGTTAGTATATTATATGTATATACTCAGTGGTTAAATTTGTTTTAATTCACTTAATCATTTCTGAGCATGTGTAACACTCAGGAAATCATTGTAGCTCAAGAATATGCTAATGTTTGAAGGGTTTAATGTTGACCATGTTCAACATTAGCTGCTAACATTTGCAAATTAGCAAAACAGAAACAGAAATTACAGCTGAGGCCAATTGGGACAATTAGTTTTGTGGGCATTCGTTCTATGGACAAATTACATTTTGACCAGATGATGGTGCTAGAGGAAAATTCAGGGGATCACCTAAGTCGGTAGGCTTTATCCTCTGGGGACCACGACTGTCTGTATAAAATGTCAGGGAAATTCACTCAATAGTTGTTGAGATATTTCAGTCTGGACCAAAGTGGTGGATCGGATGATGCACCCAGCAACTGACCAACCAACTGATATTACCATCCCTAGAGCCATGACCAAACGTCTTTCTGTGATCTGCATTTCCAATCGTGGCCACTATGTCACAATTACCAAATGTCCCAGTGCAGCTCCCGGGGGCTTGTTTTTACCACCAACAACTTCAGCAACTATTCAGATTCTAAAAACAGATGACGGCTGGTCACTAGTGAAGAAATCAGTTGATAATTCACTAGTCAACTAAAAATAACTTTTGTTGTTTATTAAGTACAAAATGCCACAAAGCTGTTGGTAAAGGCTCCACAAATGCGCAGATTTATGTGTTTTTCTCCATTTAACAACAATACTTTCTGTACAGTCTCAATGTGGGCACACACATGTGCTGTGTAGGTTTGTGATAGAATTTTCACATTTGATGCTTTTGAATAGATGACGGCTACATGTCCTGAAAATCAGCTTTATTAGTCCTCCTTATTTGTACAGTTGCCAGGGGCTAATGGGGAAAAGTAAAGCTTTCTTCCCTTACAATATTGTAGTTTGTTGTTGTTAGTCCATAGTAATCAATGATAAAAACACAAGAAGAATAGGTGGGAAGGCGTGGATTTTGTGGTTATGCAGTAGTGATGACTCGCTCTCTTACTCCAAACCTCCCATATTTTTTTGGCTCCATTACATTTCATCATTTTATTCAACTGCAGCCACAAACAGCATGCCTTTAGTGAAACAGTAGTCCTGCTTTTCTAGCCAGTTTGGTAGATATTTAGACACTGTTATCTAACAGGATTCCCCAGTTGGCACCAAGTGCGAACCAGCAAGAAAGCACTGAGTTGTAGTTTCCATTAATCCTCCCACAGGCTCCTGAATACGAGCAGGTATCATTTGTTTTCAGTTAAATATAGCAGGCTGGGATGACAACTTGTGACTTGTGCATTGTGCAAGGTGATGTGTAGCGCAAGGATGTGAACGCAGCTCTGAAGTGCAGCCGCGCTGGGTGAGGATGAGGCCACTGACAGGAAAGCTTGTTGGCAGAGCCGGAGGCCTCTGGAAGAGAAACACTGTTATCTGCAAATGTAGCTCCACTGCTGCTGGCTGCTGTATCTGTGGTGACTCATCAAAAATACACACAGACGCACACACTTACAGACACACTTACAGACATAATCAGACTGGCAAACATACGCACACACTGTGACACCCTTAAAATGACGCAACGCCGTCTGACATTTACATACTCACACACGGGTAGATACGCGCCTTTAGACACAAACACAGACAAATACAATCTTCTGAATTCTGACAAAAACACACATGGACACTGAGGAACACAAACACACACTATATACACACTCTGCCCTTTGGTACTGTAAGTGAGAGTGACATTTCCCTCAAATCATCAGTCACCTCAAATTTTGGGATAAGACTTTTAACTTTACCCACAGATTTCCTGTTTTAGACTTTAATAATAAGATTACGTTCTTCATTATGTGAGAAAAACAAAAAAAAGGAAACATGTTAAAAGCATGACTTGGACACTTCGTCCTTGTTGAAGCTATTAAGCCTTCACTTACATTTAAAAAAGCTGTTCTTGTCTCACAAGTTGGGAATTGGATGAGGGTCACTGGAGCTGGAGATCAATATCTACACCTGTCCAACCTTCATGACCTTCACACTTTGGCCAAATATTTCAGCTTTAAATTACCTCCTGTTCCAGCACTGCTGAGAAAACACTCCTTTCTCATTGTTCATGCACGGACATCCCTGCTTTTATCTTAAAACATCTTCTTTCATGAAATTTCAGCCCTTTGTCGTCACTACCCACCAGCTCCCCGACTTTGTTTTATTCATCGTTATTTGAAATGTAGAACTCGTCTTGTAGCGCCCCTCTTATGCAAGCAGCGCTTGAAGCTTAAATCTAACATTTACACTTGCAGTAAGCAGTTTCTCTGATTCTTGAGAGTGAGCTGCTTCTTTCCCAGAGTGAGCTGTAATAAGGAAAAGGGTCTGAGGTCACAGGACCCACATAGTTTTGCTGACGTCAAGACTTTCAGCTGGAAATCACAAATGTATTCAGTATGCTATATGATTCCTCTCATTCACTCCAGTCTTCCCCCCTTATTTTTTACATACATAATTCTTACTTCACTTAAAATGTCTTTAGAAACAGTTAATAGGGGATATTACTGGCTACTTTTGCACACATTCCACTATACTTTTTTCTTTACACTGGATGATTTCTGCTGATTTTATACATACCATATATGGGTTTATTTCATATTAATCCATGCGTTAGAGATGTTGGTTGGAAACCAGTAGGGATGTAATGCTTATCCAAATCTATGGATCAGTTCACACTGTGGAGTTTTTGTTTCATTTATTTTTGGATATTATTGCAGCTAATTAAACTAGCCTAACCTTTACAGCAGGCATGATCACTCAATCGTGATTGGACCAAAATGGTCACATGACATACACAGTCGGAAGACAATAAAATATATTTTATATAGGTGGGTGGGAGTGGGGGCTGGTATTGTGGTATCATGTTTCTGTCTTCCTGGTACGATATTGTGGACATTTCTATCACATTGGACATTTGAATGACATGCATTTCATAAGAGAAGGTATCTTTTATGGGCACATCAACCAATAACACTTCTCATTAATGTGAGAATCTTAATAATACTGTGTCATAATATGTTTTCATTTTATGGAGCAAGCAAATGCCTTAGACACCAGACACAACATCCCATTCATATGCAACATGGTGCGGTGCATAAATTAATCCCTGTAAAACAAGATATTAGAGAAATCAAACCATGCTTCAAACCATGTAAACCTATACCCCTTTAATCTGATTGTTCCCTTAAGATGATTAGTCCCATTGCTGTTTGTGTAAAAATCCTGATGATCTGAAGATGTGACGGCAGTATGGGGAGACTGTGGGATTTCTTCAGAGTCTGCTATCTCTTTTATCTGTTCCCTGCATGACTGTGTAGCAGTTATGGACATGTCTGCAAAACAAACACTTATTGCAGTCACTTATATGAAATCATCAATGACAGTCTCAAATATAGAAACGATGAGATGAGAGCTACAATCTAACTAATGCAGAGAGATGAGAGGACATCCGAGTCGTTGTTTGTCCTGGAAGCGTTTCCTCTTCAGTGTGTCTCCCTGGCTGTTGCCAGGATGGCACAGTGGCTTCAGTTACAGTTCTGTAAGCCGAAGGTCACAGGTATAGTTTTTTGCACAGCGATGCGTTGAAATAGCTTTGAGCATCACAATGAAATTCAGACCTATTCATTCAGAGTCAGGCTGATAGTTTACAGGCAAAGACTTCTCTGATAGTGTGACAGCTTTACAGACAGATCATGGCTGCTATGTTTTATTCTTATAGTACAACCTCGCCTCACCTCAACAGACTGACCTTAATGTCAGTCAGTGATAGTACTGGAGGCGTAAAAGTAGAAATACAGTAAAGGGTGTTTGGTCCTTGGAGGAAGGAACTGTGAAAATCCACTTTTAATGGATTTTAAATGTTGGTCACAGTGGTAAAATGCATCAGTCTACAGGAAAATGGCTAATTCTAAATCTGATGGTTTAATTCCTCATGGGAAAACAAGGACATCAACTCATTGAACCTTAACCCCTCCTTCTGCTCTTCTGCTCCTGAGCAAGGCATCTCTGCAGCCCTGCCTTTTTCCCGCTCATCCTGCCATCTGTGGCTGCGCTCCCTCACTGTACTAACTGTCACAGATAAAATGTCTGTGTGAATGTATGCTAATGTAATATTCGTGGTACATTACTCTCTCAAAGATAGAAGCTGGACCATTTCATTTCCTTTTATGAGACTGCCGTGCTGACCAGCAGAATGGAGGTACAGTAATTACAGCTTCCTCTGTACTGGGTGTGCGTTCAACGATGCCGCGCTGCTGCCAAGTGCGAGAGAGAAGCTGGCATGATCGCAGGACGGCAGGGGAGGAGCTGAGCAGCCACAGTGTAATGAAACCTCTGCAATCCTTGTAAACCAGGGAGGCGCAGGGCTGTAGGCATGTTGAACGTCAGGTCTGTTTCCTGCTGAAGTTCTTCCCTGTGAATCTGTCTGAACGGGATATAAATTAACTCGAAAATCAATTCGAGCCTTCCAGGTTGAAGTGTGAGCATGTCAGTCTCTATGGTTCGAATTGTTCCCTTGTAGAATCTTAACAAGCTGTGGTTGTGATTGAATGTTTAACTGCTTGCATGTTCATCCTGCAAGCGACCCGCAACATACCTGCAAGAAGGTGTAGACAATCATTGCATCTCAATTCTGTACAACTTGCATACTTATTCTTAGCAGGTTTAGAATATGCTTCTGTTTTCACAATGGAAAAGTGACAGTGTAGTCTAAAAGGTCATTGTGCATACAAAAGTAAAACTCTTGATTTTTGAGTGTACTGTTGAGGAGCAATGAAGGACCTGCTCACAGAAAGATCTTGGAAAACCGGGGAAAAAGGTTAAAGTATGACTATCTCTCCAGGTTTGACCTTTGGCTTCAACATGTAATGTTGTTCTCAGTGCTTGTGATTTTTTAAATTATGTTGATTCCACTGTTGCAGCTAATTGCATTGAATAAAAGCATTCAGCAAAATTGTGTTATCTGAAAGTGATACTAGAACAAGGTGCCCTTGCTGTTCCTTCTGCTCACTGGATGGTTGTTTACTTCTTGTTTCCAAGCTCAGGTCAGCAGTGCTGCTGGATAGTTATTTAAAAGAATGGGGATATGCAGGATGGCAGTGATTGTCACTGTTAACTCAAATTAGCACAAAAGTCTAATATGATTCAGTCAGTATCAGACAGGTATAGACCTTGTTTGAACCAAACAAACACGCAGCAGCTATGGGCCAACCAGTAATACTGAGAATTGCTCCAGGCTGCTGTGTCTACATTTGTTTAATGTGTAAGTGTGTTTGGGCAAGTTTATCTTGGGGAAATGGACTGAGCTTTCTGACATTACTCAGGTGTACAATAATACTGTTCCAAGCATTTTAAGAGAAACAGCAATACAACAGCTTTTGTTGAGTCAACACTGGGTTGTATTCATTCTGTTGTATTCAAGTTTGATTGTTGGGCTAGAGTTTCTGTCAGTTGTTGTAACAGGCTCCTCATCATATGCAATCACTGCTGTCATTAAGTGAACCAAGTTTGAGCCAATCTTCCTTTGTGTCATAGTTTATCCGCTCTCTGCTGAAGGCTTTGTGCCCGTTGTGGTTTTTAATGGATGCACCAGAAAGTCCTCCCAGACACCAGAAGCACTTTCACTGATGTGATCTGAGCTGATAGATTTTGGGAAAAAATTAAAATAATTATGCCCTGTTGTTAGGTGTTTTGTGTCATGTCTATTGTTTGACCTCACTGTTATCAACAGCCATTCTTTCACATGGGACCATCTGCTCTCATAGATTATTTTAGTCATCTAATCAACCTTTCCATCAGTTACACAGTTCTATTCTCTGAAATGAATAAAAAAATGACTATATATAAATATTTTTAAACAGTATTAGCAGAGGCTGTAGGGTAATTGGAGCAACTGTGATTGTAGAAGTTGTAGTATTAGTCACAATGGCTGTGCAGTTGTCGTATCAGCAGCAGTAGCAGTAGTACATGTGGCTGTAATAGCTGTAAAAGTGCTGTAAAAGTGCTGTAGAACCATACAGAGGAAAAGTCATTTGGGAGACCCATAGCCATCCCACTGGCCTGAATATCTGGCAATGGGAGGAAATTGAATTTGATTGTGTGTATAAAAGTTACAGATGGGTTGTGAGTAATGAATCTTTCACTTTCCATGTGAGTAAAGGTATTCACCACATCTTGACTCACAGCAAGTGTGTAGAAAGGCTGAATCAGGAGCTGGCAGGCTGGAGTACAGTACGCTGGAGAGCTGCATAACAGCATAATGTACACCAGTTATAAATCTGCCAGCAGTATATACGGCATCAGAACATGGTCCAGATTGGACGGAGAGAAAGACTCAAACTGTGCTCCAATTCTCTGTCGTCCCATCTCCCTCCATCTTCACGGGGACGAAGCTGTTTTACCGCCTGTATTGATCATGTGCTTTTATAGGGCCAAGAGGATCTTTCCTGGGAGTGGTTCCTCACATTCATTGCATTCTTTGCCCCAAATGACCTCGAGCAAAATCAAGTAATTGAACTAAAATGTTCGGTGTCATCAATCTCTGCCCGCTGGGCCGTAACTGCTGCGACAGCTTAAGGGGGAAGATGGGATAACGGTTGGTTGAGCTCCTGTGGGTCCTTCAGTACATGAAGAAGGTTTTCAAGGTCACATATAAGTGTTAGTATCCAGGAAGTTAATGTACTTATCATCTGGAGCCTTTTACTATCAAAAACCTGTAGCTGTAAAATACTGAAAAACGGTTTGTCTCTCTTTTATCACTGTGGCATGAGATCAAAAAGGTGAGGTTCCTTATACTTCTCTTACCAACTAGTAGGAAGGATTATGTGAAATTTTGAGCAGACCTTCACGTTCCCCAGATGATGAAGCTCACTGACTTTGGTAATCCTGTGACTTTTCCCAGTGCAATAATGTTGACATTTATGGCTTTTGACTGGAATGTCTGAGTAACTATTAGACGTGCTGCTATGAAATTTGGTACACACATTCATTACCCTGTTGGGATGACCCAAACAATATTAACATTAGCCCCAGCTGCACTTTGTGTTTGGTGCGAATTAGCAAATGTTAGGGTTACAACACCAACCTTTGTTGCATCTCCCTCTCAAGCATTTCCTGTATTTCTTGCATGGCTGTAGATTTTTAGACTTGTTTCATTAGCTTTTTAGAGAGCGCATATGTTTCCAGTGAAATATGCCACATAACATCAGTGCTAATAAGTGAAACTTAAGTGCAAAGAGACTTTTTGCCAGATGTTTTGTCTGCATTTTCTCTATGCTTCCCAGTGTTTACAATTAGAGCTGCAGGCACATCAATGACATGACTGATCTATATTGTCACCTTGCAACATTAACTAAAATCAAATACTCCAAACAGTTATCCTGTGATTTCATTTGGAGCTGCCAGTGTGTGAAGTTTCTCAGTGCTGTTTTAACAGATTATGTTCTTTTTGTTTTGACATTTTACCCATGATTGTACTTTTACGGTGAATAATCTGCATGAAAAAGAAATGCTACAATTTCTAAACCAACCCCCTAAATTGTGTTTGCTTCACACCCACGCATACAAACAAACACGCATTTACACACACATGCAGACACACACAGACGCCCACGCCGGGCCGCAACGGAGACGATAAAGAGAGGAAGCAGATAGAGGAAAGCCTTTTGGAACGCCAGATAACAGGATTAGACAAATTACATTTCAACTGTGACCATGAATCCCATTTGGATGTGTGACTTGTTTTCTCTCCACTTACAACAGCAGTCATAGAGCTGTGGAGTTTGGTGACAAAATGGTGGTTTTCCAAAATAATATGTGCTGAAATTTTGCTTGAATTATTGCCTGGGTAGATGGGATTTGGGTCTGCTGCTGAGGCCAACACCTCAAGTTGTCAGGAATAGAAGAGAGTTTGACATTAAGTTCAACAGGACAGATGAGCGTACATGCAGATTAACACATTATCGACAGCTTTGTCCTGTCTTGTACCATGTAAGTTCAGTATATGCCTAAAGAGCAATTCACTGAACAGCATTAACAACTACAGTCAATGTAACCTTGCAGATGTGGCCCACAATTATCACTTTTGTCACTGTGGTCTGACAGAGTTGTGGATGAAAGTTCATTTCAAGAACAATCACCAACTGACAGCTGTCTCCTTCAATCAGACATCAACATGAACATATCCTACACCTGCTGTGACACCATTATTGACTACTGGGCTGTCTTTGGTTCTTGCCTCCAGTTTAACTGTAGTAACACAAAATATGGTTGCTTAATCTTTTCAATCTACCAAGGGGTGTGGGGGGTGAGAAACAGGTCACACAGTTGCTGGATCTTTCAACGTTTTACATTGATAACACCTAGTCTAAATAGTTGTCATTTTCAGAAAGTGATGAGTCAGTCCAAACACTCCGTAGTGTTGACTAATCTGGTGCCTGGTTTGCACAATTGATTCTCAGTGGATGTTCCCTACACTTGCACCATACATTGTAAACAATTGTTGGGTATTGGGAACCAGTTCTGAACAACAAACAGTAACAAGGATTTTGAACCTACTTTGCTGTATTTTGCTCTTGAGTCAACAAAAATGCATGAAACACATGAACGGGGACTAAAATCAGTCAGCAGAATCTGAACCACATTGCTAAAATCTACTTGGCCCAAGCAAAAACATTGCCTTCAAGATGTAGTCTGGCTTTGCAAGATTTTGAAGATTTCTTGGCAGTTACAGGTCAACGACACTGATGTTTAGTGGAAACAATAACATCAATCTTTCTTTAGCTTGACTGAAACTTTTCTTAAGGGGGCACTGAAGGTTAATTTAATAATCCTTCATTTTACATTACAAAAAAAGCCAAATCTCCAAGTGATATCACAGAATTTTATGCCACAAAAAATCAGTTTTGACATTGTGAACATTTGTCTGATGACAGAATCTGGCTCAAACTTACATTTTTTTGGCAGGATACACTGTGTGAGGATCAAACCTGTGGCCTTTATATTACAGGACAGATGGTGTTGCAGTGTGTTTGAAAGAGAAAAGACTGACAGAAGCTGACTGCTGGCCTGAGCAATTTAAGATCCAAAGAATCAATCTTGTAAAAATCTTCCAGGGCAGTCAAGGTCCTTCAGATGCTCCTGAAGACTGATGGCCGAGACTCCAGAGGGAACACTCCATCAGAGAGAGAGGGAGAGAGGGAGAGAGGGAGAGAGGGCGGTAGCTCATGAGATATTCTCATTACTCTGATTTGCCAAAAACAGCATCTGGGAAACCTGTAGTTTTATAACATGAGGAGATTTTATCCTACAGTTAAACTACCTTACAGGACAGAGATAGGGGGAAGCAGTAATGGTAGTGGGCACAATTGAGTGCCAACAAGCTGATAAAAAAGGCTGATAAAACTCACAAAATATTAGAGGCTGATGATTGCAGGTGTAAATGCTTTTAAACATCAACATATGGTGGTGAAGTGAATTGTATCATACCACGGCATAATCTAACATAATGGAGTGTAACAGAATGTAGCATACAGTTTACATTTAATCATAACAAAACATAATGACATGTATCATAAAACATCAGTGAAGTGTATATTATAACATGACACATGCAGTGCAGTGTAACTAAATGTATAGTGTAGCATAATGCATTCTAGCATATCCTATAAGTCGCATAATACTTTATATAATACTATCAAAATACAACATGGCATGCCTTTATTACAGTGTATCAGAGTATAATGTGGTGCAACAAGATGCAATATAAGAACTCATCCCTCACAAACATTAGCATTTCTCAGAGCCTCAGGATACATATAAACCCAGGAAGTTGACTGACAGGTGTCAATCAGAGTGGAAACTTGAACAGTGATGAAAAATGTATTTTCTGCCTCAAGCCAAAATGTTGCAGATACAAGCTTTTAAGGCAAAAAAGCTTGTTAGAAAATAATCTGTTGTTGAAATGTGCTGAGCCCAGAATGCAGTGCAGCTCCAACTCCAACATAGTGATACACTGACTCTGTGAGGATTTTGTATGATTCACCTAATTTTCATATCATCATGTTTGCTGCTTTGATGGAAGCTACAGACTTGTTGCTGGTTCAGTGTACTTCTGATGGCAGTGAAGTGAAGTGTGCAAAGTGTCACAGGAGATCAGAAATGTCTCAAAACAAGCTAAAAGCTTCCTTTAAATCTGTGAATCCTTGAATACCTGAGCTGCTATCTGCCTTAATTCTGTTAATCTTAATGTATGTAGAGTGCTGGAAGCAGCTGCAAATAACATGACTTCTGCTGCCTTAAATACACTGAATGAATGAGACTTTATATATAGATGTTATACTGCAGTATCAACTCTTATTATTCAATTAGATGTGTGGTGAGCGTTGAGGTTCACTGGTTATTTAGTAAATTAAACTGTGGTGCTCTCTGTGCTCTGACTGCAGCTAAGTGCTACCAAGACTGCTGTCTTTCCTAATGGATGTTTTATTAGGATGTCTTGATTTATTTGGTAATGCTTGACAACATGGTTAGCCTGTGTGAATACTGTATGTGTGCATTGCGTATATGTATGTGTGTCTTTGTTCATGTGTATGTGAGAGAGTCTTATCAGTACACAGGGCTCTTCAGGCAGTTTGGGGGATTGAGGGCCACTCTAATCTGGACCCAATGGTGACTGATCCAGCTTTCTTTCTGTCTGTGCTCAGCATGTGTGTCTGTGTCTGTATGTGAGTGTAAAAGTGTGTGTATACAGTATGTGTGTGCTGATGCAGATATCTCATTTTCTCTATAGTTTGTCAAATGAAGTAAACTCGTATTAATCTAACCAACAAGTTCGTCTCAAAGTGCTTGCAGAGCAACATCTAAACTGGGAGAAAAGCAAATCTGTGTGTTGTTTTGTGTGTGTGTCTGAGTAAAGGATGATGTGGTGACATTCTCCAATCTCTCCACCCTTTCAATCACGGAATGCGACATGTCTTCGTCAGAGGAACAGATCTCTACTCACCTGGACAAGCCTCAGCCTGCAGATTAAACCCCTAACCAATCAGAGCCCTCGCTAAATCACTTTACTGCCGCTCCTCCAACGCCCGCGTGTGTGTGTATGACTTTGTGTAAATCTGAGTGTAGTGAAGCAGAGAGAGAGACTGACAAAGAGAGAGAGAGAGCTGTTTTAGAATGTGGGAGTATAAGGGGTTTGAGATCATGTTCATTCTAAATGATTCAGTTTCTGAATTGTTTTCCATTTTCTGTTTCAGTGACAATGTTGTGTTTATTTACAGCAGGTAAACACCGAGCGTGATTCATCAGCCTGCCAATGAATATGTTCATGAAGATTGTACCATTCTTACTAATAATAATAGTCGTGAAATTGTTCGGTATTTCCATGAACAAAACCTTGGTACTCGGTACTGCATCACAATTAATAGACAAGGTATTGCTGTTGATTTTCTCAAACCCCTGTATGTATGTGATTCATGGGAATATTGCAGGAGGTGTGTTTGCACGTGCCTCCTTTTCTAAAGAAACACCTTCATCATGCCTAGTCATCCTATTCATCATTTCTCCAGTGTTGAATGACTGTTGGTCTGTGTGAGTGTGACACTTTTTTGTTCTCTTGTGCCACTGTGGAGAAAAACTGTTGCGTGTCTTATTTCCTCACATTTCCTGCTTCCTTTCCTCTTCCTTTTGCTTTCCTCCATCTGTTTCAAACACTTCTTCTGATGTAAGTTCATTTATCTATCTATCTATCTATCTATCTATTCAAACTGTTTAACTGTCTGTCTGATATTTAATTTACTTACCTCTATTATTTGCTCACTTTCAGGTGTTAAGCAACTTTACAGAACGTGAGTATAACATACAATATGTTTTTTTTTTTTTTTCCTGTTTGTCTATTCAAAATTTGTATTTACAAAAGGAGGTGGGAAAACATTCATAGATACAGAAGATTAACATCGTGGTTACTTTAACTTAAAAAAGTTAAGAGAGCTACTGTTTTGTGAACAAGGTTCCAAAAGATACAGGTTGAGGTTTCTTTATGTAGTGGTGGTAGTTAATGTTCAGGAAGGAGTTACCACTGCTGGAGGTGCATAAACCAATTAATGTATCCCGTATTTAAGTTATTTACTGCATGTTCTCTCTGTTTACTTCACATAAATACAAAATGACCTTTGTAGCCTTTCTTATCACCATACTAACATATTCCAGCAGATTGCTTCTGTTTACGGTAACACTGGACATTTGCGTGATTTAATTAAACTTGTCGAAAGCCTTCATTGATGATGTGGACTTCAGCCCGTGATAGAGTTTGATGGAGAGCTGGTCGGATGACAGCTGGAACTGTTGTCATAACCGGGAGGAATACTGGCCACAGTGATACTTGTGTATCATAGCTGTGCTCTGTTACTGTAGACCCAGGCACGCCACTGTTTATATCTGTGTGTGTAAGCATCTGCACACAGTACTGTTTTCTTCATTCCTTCCTTTCTCTCTCTTGGTGGCAGTTGTGTTCGCTCTTCCTCCTTTCCTCAGAGATTGTCTTTCCTCCTCCTTTACTTCCTCATTCCCTCCATCTTCCTTTTCCTAACAACATTACAATTCATTGTCACAATATAATATCTTAATTTTGAGAATACTAATTACAAATACTGTAGAAATTTATAGTCAACAGTGAGAGTTCAAACACTGATATGTTAGCTTTGCTGTAATAAATACAGTACTTCATCAATTCATAAATAGGTGGTACACAAATATAAAACCTGAGTCTTATATTTTGGAAGCCTTATTTCTTTTTAGAGCCTGTGTCTTTAAAAAATAGACATTTTAATACTTATTTATTTATGTGATTTAAGTAGTGGTTCGTTTCTCAGAATCAAGAAAACCACACTAGCTACACTAACCACTAAAGACCTTAAATATGTTGACTATTTTGGAAATAAATGATCTCACCTTTATTTGCAGATTATTTATTAGTTTTAAGGAAATACTTTAAGATAGCATTCAAAAATGAAGTCACTTTGTAGACTGTAGAAAGTAATTGTTTTTGTTTGACAAGCAATTACAGAGGATTCTCTTGTGTGGTACTACTGCTGCAGAATGGGTCTGACAGTGGCTCCATCTCAGCAACACTCTCAGCCTGGCAACGCCTGCAGTGTCACTGGCCTGACGGGTCAATCGTCACCCCGCTGTCCCTGTCACCGCCAGAGCCGCCCGATCCTGACCCCGCCAACACAGAGGGGGGTGACGCAGCTACCGCCCCGCACCTGCTCACCCCATGACTTCCCCTTCCACATCCGGCACCACTGATGAGATGCGCAACGGTGGCGAGAGCGCATCACCCACATGCCCACACACACGAGAACCAGGCGCTGAGTGATGCCGCTGCTGCCCGCCGTCCGAGGCTCCTGTTGAGGGAGACTCCAGTGAGGGCGCCCTGATTTCCCCACCAATACCTGAGCTATCAGCACTGAGGTGTAACCACCTGAACCCCCGGTACCACCCATACACACACAGACACCCCTCTCTGCACTTACACACACACACACAGCACCACCACACCACAAAACACCTACAGGGACCAGTGAGGACTACAAAGGCCAACTGTTTGTGCAGGTTACATGATCACATTTAATTAAGGTTTGGGGTTTGGGGGATTTATGAGGATTGTCCAAGTTCACTGCTGAAGATCAAACCTCAGACAAGCAGTGATGGATTGAAACCTGTTCCTTTACTATACCCTTAAATTTTTAAATGTTTGTGTTCATATTGTACCCATAATTCATGGTGATAAAACTGTAGCTGTAAATGTCTTGTATGAAAACATCCCTTATGTCTCCTGCCATTGAAGGTATGGCTGTGCACCGTCTGTTGACCGTTACTGTATCTTTACTGACTGAGGGCTATCTTAGATAATTTATGGTTTTCCCTTGCTGCATATCTTCCCAATGACAAAAAGACCAAAAAAAAGTATATGAAGTATGTAGCAAATATGAAGCAATTTTGTCATGATAAGCAGAATGGAGACTGGAACACATTTGAAAACGGTACAAAGGGCAAAAGAAGGAAAAGTCAGCATCCCCTCTGCAGTTTTCTGGATTTCTGGAAGCATAATAGAGTTACTGGAAAGGTAGAAGAGTGCAGACGACGGGAGCTTTCCCTATGCAAGCTGTCTGGCAAACTACTGCAGCTCTTCATCTCCAGCGATCTCCTCTCAGCATAAACCTTTTCATCTCATCAACCTTATCGGTGGAATATCACGATCAGTGTGTGCATCCAGTGAGATATGATGGTGTAAGTATAGATAGACCTACAAGCATTTAAAAATGGATCTTAGATACAGCAGTTCAAAGCCTCTTGGGTTGCCAGATCTAGCACTGAACCACCACTCTCCCCCCTAAGGCGTTCAGTAAATCTGTGAATATGCAAGGATGTCTGAGCCCTTGAACGCAACAGTGGTAAGCTTGAAATGAACTGAGTGAATTTCTCTTTACTGACGACAGTGATGCAAAAAGTTTGAAATGTAAATATTAACCAGAAGGCAATGAAAGCATCTCTTGTTTCCAGTGTCTTCTTGACCAAGAGAGATGCACCCTGGGATCTGAACACGATGTACGTTGAATGAGGGAGTGTGATTTACTAGTTTGTGCTATTTTGTCTTCACACTCCTCCTATACTCCTGTACTACTCTCATGTTGAATCTTTGAAATGCAATTAACCATTTCATTTTCTTTTCATGTTTCTTTTTTTCCCCACATTGTGAGTAAGTCAGAATACACATTTACGTGATTGAAAACAGTTTCACAGTGCTCATTTTCTACATGACATTTACCCAGCATTGCTTGCCATTCACAGTAATATTTCCTGTGATATTTGTCTTTGTATTTGTGTGTACAGCAGGACTCAGTGAGGCTGACTAAAACAGTGCAGGAAACCTTGTGGACTTGCATGGTGTGACAATGTTGGATACTTTTGCAGGATTTTTGGACAGGCCTAGTGTTATCATTCAAGCATCAAACAAAAATGCACTTCCCAATGAAGCATAATTAAACTTCACTGATCAGCAGCTCCTTCATTTATTTCTCAATTACATTTTCATTAAGGTTAAATAGAAGCCAACTGCAGTGCTGATGCACTGTACATCTTGAAACTTCTCGTGACCACTTTACACCATCTGGGCTAGAATCTCTAAAGAGGATTCGGTGTTTCTCCATGTTGTTGTCCACTACCACAGTTAAGGTTTCATTGTCATCATTCATTTATTTAGCCATTGTATTGACTATCTATTTTACTACTTACTTAACTAGTTATCTTTGAACATAGAAAATTTGATTTTTAGAAATGTGGTTAAAACAGAAATCGTACATGATAAATACAGAAACAGTAATATTTGACAGTGTTAACTTTTGACAATTAAAGATTTGTAACTGCTTGAAATTGCTTTTTGTGTGATTATTGACAAGACTGCACACACACTCACACACATACAAGCAGATAGGGTTCTGCCTCTCTCCAGTTGGGAGATATTTTTCCACATGAAATCCTGTGTTTCAATCATGAGCTCTGAGAACAGGGAGAAGTTTGACATCCAGCTAATGACCATCATGAGGTAAACAATTAATTTTCAGAACAAAGCATTCATTTAGCTCGTGTTTTTCCCTGAAGGATGCCATTTGGATAAAATATAAACTTTCATGACATTAATACACTGTCATATTTTCTCAACTGGATAATCTGGATAAATAAGAGAGGATGAGATGTTGAAATTATGCTACCTGACGGGAAGGTAATGTTCCCCAGAAAATCTTAAAGAACTGAAATGCAATATTTATAGTAAATATATATACAGTGCTGTGCAAACATTTTGTGCACTTATGATGTTTAGATTCTTATCCATCACACAGCACCATCAAAGAAGCATTTGTATGTAATGTGCCATATTAATTCTGGAGAATGACAATGATCCCAAACATACAGTCACAAAGAACCATCTTCAGACACAAGAAGAACAAGGAGTCCTGCAACAGATGGTGTGGCCCTAACAAAGCCTTAATCTCAACATCATGGAGTCAGTTTGGGATTACATGAGGACTCAAGATGCTGAGACAGCCTAAATCTGCTGAAGAACTGAGGCAAGTTCTCCAAGATGCCTGGAACAACCTACCTGCCAAGTAGCTTAAAAACTGTGTACAAGTGGGAGAACTGGTGCTGTTTTAAAGGCAAGGGTTGGTCACACCAAATATTTATTTCTTTTTTTCCCTGTTTCCTGCACCTTGCATGAAATTAGCTGATAAATACAAACAGTTCACAGCATAAGTTTTGAGAGCATCCTCATTTGTGGTACCTATTTTTGTTTTTGCAGTACAGTATGTCAAACAAAAATAAATCAATATGTATATATACTGTATATATACACATATACGGAAAAAACAAACAGAGGTGCATGAGCCCAGTAATCTGCAGGGACTACGGAGCATGCGTGGAATTACGCTAACATTCCAAACCGGAAGGCGTGTCTCTAAACTCCCGAGTGATTCATCTTCTTAAACACACGATCTTCGCTGCAACTCTTCTGACAGCTAGCGACCAACTTCACAACGCTCTAAACAAGTGAGTTGACAGCTCTAATATCTACACCTGTGTCCATTTCAGTGTCGCATTTACGTGCAGTGGGAAGAGAAACGTTGTTTTCCCTCTTCTCCCTCGTCATTTTCCTCCGGAGCCGGGCGGGGTGTCGCTGAGTGAGGTCGCTCCTCCACATACTGCTCCAACTGTTTTGGACTTCGAGCTGGTTAGCGTTAGCCAAACGTAGCTTCAGCGCGGAGGTCTAGCCTAGCCTTGCACACATAGGTACTTCCTGTTTAGCCTGGGTTCACCTGTTGTGACAGCTAGCCCCCCGTCTAAAGGTAACCTATATTACCCATATAATTATTACCGCGGCGAGGAAAAGACTGTGGTGCCTTCGCGGATAAGTTAGCTTATCGCTAGCTATTTTTATTTTTTTTTTTTGCCTTGCTTGTCTTTCTGTGAGAGGAGTCTGTCCGCTTTGCAAGTCTGCTGGTTATGTGTGCTTGACCACAAATTACCATGCCCATTTCATGTTACCCACTAAATGTTTGTTAACCAGCTGCTTCAAAGAGATAAAGCTGCCATACAGAGCTAGCCTACTGCTTGTGCTGTTGGGGACTGTGATGTGGTTTACACCAGGCCTGCAGACACCAGAGAGAGAAGCAGTGACAGTCTACTGCAGCAAGTAATGAGAAAATCCACCCTAAGTTTGGACCGCAAAGACATTGTCTTCAAACGATAACAAGTGTCTCCTCAGCTGGAAAGCAGCTGCAGCATCAACACCTGAATAAATAATGCCATCAGGTGACACTTTTTGAAAGTGACCTGTTTACACTGTATTGGTCTAACTAGAAATAAAGGGGCCATGTAGATTGTGCTTGATGTATTCCATCCAACTGCGTTTTATTTGCCTGGTGGGCTCGCAGCTTTGCAATAGTTTCTGACCTTGGATAACGTGTGACAGAATTTTGAATATGACACTTGGTGCCTTTTGAGTGTGGCGGACATTACATGAATCCAGGTGCTCAATCTCAGTTGTTAAGAATAGGAAGACATACAGTTTTTATTGTATAAATGATAATGCAGCACTGTGGGTTCCCTGGTATACTGTAAGCAAACAATAAGGAGATGTCCTATCCTTCTCCTTTTCTGTGGCTGTTGCACAAATTTGTAAATTTCCTAGGACTAAATAGAGCTTCATAATATTATGATGTTTGGTCTGCAGTTCCACATTGTGCATAAGCATTAGTAGCATATTTTCTCATATTTTAAAACATGGTTTGTATGTTGGCTTGCTCTTTTAGCCCTTTTTGCAAGCAACTGTCCATCAGTTAGAGGTTTGGCAGGGTTTTTAAATGCCCAAGCTGCTGTGGTTGATAATATTTTAAGAGGAAAGGACCTAGGAAATGAATATTTTCCTCTTGAGTGTGAAGCTTCTGTATGCATAGTTACCTGGCAGAAGATTGTTGTTGAATGAACAAAGAGGAACAAACAGGCACTAGTCTGATGTAGGCCTGCCAGGCTTTGGCATTGGCAATGAACCAAAGTGGCCTTTTGTGTGTTTTAATGGAGATGTGTTTCTTTGACACGAGGAGCTATTTAATGAGCCAACCAGAAAACTAACAAGTATATCAGGAATAATTAGCCTACATTTCACACTAATTAATTAGATTTACTGAAATGCATAGTCTCCTCTTAGATGCAGGTTTAAAGAGTGTACTTTATTCATGGTCGAAGGTACTTTTCCATAAACAGACAAAGCTGCATATCGCATGTATTTGACTATGAAAATAGGTTGCGTGGCTGTAGCTTTAGACCTAACGGGAAGTGAGTCAAGGTGATTCAGGTGTTAGGTGTCACTAAAAGGCAGACACTCTTTTGGTTGAACTGGTTTCTCTCCCAGCTGCAAAAAAAAGGGCTGAACTCTTTGTTGCAGTTGGGCTGTGTTGAATCACCTGACTCAGTTTCATTCAGATGTTTGGATTGGCCAGTGAGGTTGCTTTTAATGTGATGTGTGATGGATGCTTTTGCACAAAAGGATTTCCAGGGAAATTAACTCTTAACCCTGGAGTTGCTTAGATCACACCCTAATCCCTGTATTGAGTTACTCATCCAGGCAGCATTAAACACATCACCTGTAATTAGCCTGTTTAAGAAACTGAGTTGATTGCCTCATAGTCAGAGACATTGTATGGTGGCCAACAGGGACAAAAGAAGTGACAAGACCAAAGAGTACACAAAAATGATGCTTTTTGTGTTGATGTTGTCTTAAAAAGTTAGTATAATCATCCCCAGCCAAACCCTAACAGTGTTATTATCTCATAGTAATTGAACAGGTTTTGCTATGTTACAATGACAGGTCTGTTCAGTGTGCTTATGCCCCATAATCACCTTTTAGACTGGGAGGCTAGAAAGCTGCTGTCAGCAGGTTCAGGTTGGACAGCCTTCGCTGTGTTCTTCACAGCAAGGTCAGTGAAGTCATAAAGCAGATGGAGTTAGAATGAGCTGCAACGTCAGACATTTAGCCAGCGTCATCTTCAAACAGAGGAGACACTACACTAAATGCACCCACCCATCACGGAAAGGAAAAGTTTGTCCCATCACCCAACCCTCCAGTGAAGTGTCGTTCACTCATACGTCTTCCCCCCAACATCATACACTGTGTAAAACTTCCATCAGATAGAATGTAATCATAGATTTTGATTTGTCAAACTTTGTACTTTTAAGTCCTTGTAGTTTACTCTTGTGGCTCTCAAAGCAGTGATTTAGATTTTTTTCTTCATGTGTCTTTTGATACTGTCGTATCAGTAACATGACAGCAGGGCAGGTCAAGAAACACACGTACCCATACAGACGTAATGTGGCTGGTTAGCTCAGCGCCTGTGGGTGTCGTGCAGTCTGTCTCTCCACTCACAGTTTCCATGCAGGCAGCGGTTGGGTAGCCGGGCTGCCAGCTGGGACTGTACTGGAGGAGTAGGCTGGTAATGACTGGGTGCAAATTTGCTGTGGTGTTTACAGTTTGACTTACAGCCAGAGAGGAAGCGACTGTCCAGCCACCCAAGGACAGCAGGAGAGTCAGAGAGAGCAGAAACAGTCTGATCTGGTTGAGTACTGTTTGATATGTGTAACTGCCTGGTTTTAAAAGACCACTTGGCAACTGTAAAATTAGTCTTCCACAGATAAATCAGCCAAAGTCACCCATAGTATTTTAGTGTTATAGTTTTGACGTGATAATATTTCAAAAGCCTAGAGAGTTACTGTCTCTATGTTTGACACAGGCTACTGTAGTTGATCTTTTTCTAATGCAAAATACTGTGTTCCATATTGCCTTTCTGTATGAGTGTATTATTAGGGAGATTATGGGATGTTCTGTTCTTGCACAGTCAACATTAAATAATTATAATTAATAGCTACTTCAGTATGGCTAGAGCATGTATATCACATGCTTTGCCTTATCACATCCAGTCTGACTTCAGTGAAAGAGGCATGAGATCCAGTGGAAGTTTCCTCCAAATGACATAATTTCCCAGCCTGCCCTGACTCTATCTGTGTCTCTTATCTGTGTTCCTCCTCATTGCAGCTCTCTCCAGCTAAGTGAATCAGTGGGAGTGTTCACTTTTCTGTTCCACGCTGTGCTCTGTGTAATTGAATAAGTGTGATTGGAGCACATGATCCTGTTGCTTTCCTCATGTATGTCTGTGTGCACGTGCACATGCGTGCATGAATGTAATTTGCCAGGGTTAAGTGAATGCCTTTTGTGTGCATGTAGTCATGTCACTGTGTGAGAATGAATGGCCCCTTCATGCGTTTGTTCTCAGCTATGTGTGTTGGTGCGTGTGTGTGTGTGTGTGTGTGTGTGTGTGTGTGTTTCTGTCACAGGCTACTATTGGAGATAAATTTCTGACTGAAGACCAGTTAATTGGGAATGGCTTGTCCAATTGGGCACCAAAGTCATGTCCTCAATTGAGAAAAAACTGATTTTTGGGTCCGAGGTTAAGGTTAGGGTAAGGATTAGGATTAGGCAAGTAAGATTAATGGTTAGGGCTAGGGTAAGTATTCAAGAAATTAAATGTTGTCAAATGTTTTGTCAACAGTCCAAAACCCAAAGATGTTCAGATTACAATGGTGAGCTGCAAGTCCTTACAATTTATAGGCTCAAACCAATGAATTGTTGGCTATTATGCTACAAAAAACTAGAATGATTCATTGATTACCAAAATAACTTCAGATTTTTTATTTTCCTGTTGATTAATTATTCTCTGGTTATAGTACATTTGTAAATGAGTTTTAGGAGGAGGTAAATATGGTTTGTGCAAGCTGAAAGCTGTAGTTCTGGCAGGCTATACTAAATTATTGCTGATTGCTCACTAAAACAGGCATTTTCTCTCTTCATTTTAACAGTACTTCGGAGCTGTTTCAAAAACTTTCTTAATTATATGTTAATAATAATGAGTGTTTTACTTATCTGTGCTTGCTTGATTGCTTACAGTCAGGCATCAACTAGCTTTGCATGAAGGCATGTTTGTTTATGATGTAGTCCAACTCACCGCAAACACTAATGAGCGTGCAGGATGTAACAAGTACAGACAATGGGCTGATACAGATGTGCAGACAGACTGTTTGTCAGTACTTTTAGTGCCAAGTCTTCAAGAGTACAAGTAAATTCTGTCCAATTACAAATCACAAAACAGCTATAATAAAATAATTCCTACAGGTATTGTTTCAACGGGCATTAGGAGAATAGATAAAAGATGCCTGGACTATTTGTATTGTCACACATCTGACAAAATGGTGGAAGTAAAGTGCAGCTGTTTTAGTAGCGTGCCAGTAGGATTTATATATTATACGGAACAGAATGTTCAACAGAAACTAACACCTGGTGCTAAAGCATCCTGCTAAATCAAGAGTATATATTTATTTTAAAGTAGTTTGTCAAAAGCATGTTGAAAATGGGACCATCCACAACTGTGATTAAGGGACTTTCAGTGATCCCATTTTGGCCTGTCAGAGACTCAGTGTCAGTGACAGGCAGCTGGCAAAATCCCTGAGTGATCTTGAGGAGACTTAATCACACCCTAAGCACTGAAAACAATTCTAGGAATTGTGCAACAGCAGATTTGAGGTTAGGTTTACAAATTGTTCTCACTCCTGGTTTGGTATCATTAACTGAACAATGACAGGGTGCTTAGATTAACTTCAGCCCTGACTTGCATCTTAAAAATGTGGCCCACAAAACCAGGAAGTTGTTTGGCCAGTGTCTGACAAGTCTTTGGTGTGTCTGGTATTAAGTACTGGATGGGTGTATTGTGGTTTGGTGTTGCCTTGTCTAGTACAGTACAACACTGCACTCAGTACCATAACTGTGAACTGTTAAACTGTAATTTATTGAACAGGATGTAACATGCACATGGCTCTGATCAGATGTACCTACTGTGTGTAAAGAGCTGAACAATCTGATGCTTCCCCATTTGTTGTGCATGTAGGCTGCCTACAGACCTGGGCGGACAGGAGAGGGAAGGGGAGAGCTTTAACCCTGGTCTCCCCAACCGACCCTAAGTAAACCAGCCAGCCATGGATGACAGCTCCTCGCTGGGAAAAGTCAGCAGCTCTACCGAGTCCGTGGCCACCGTCACCAGTGAAGAATTTGTTTTGGTACAGTCCAGTGCTGCTGGGTCGCCACAGGGCTCTGAGGGCAAACCAAGACTCAAGGTCAGACCCTCACATGGACATACTTTTACACCTGACTTCAGTGGTGCAGTATCTAATATTATTTCTTTGAAAGATCAGTGAAGGCTCTGGGTCAGATTTGAGTTACAAAAGGTCAAACACAGCAGCAATACCTTTTCCCCCATCAAGTTCCTCCTGGGTTTAGTAATCTACCCCTGGCTGATTATTTAACCAATGGAGGTGTTTATACATGAATTTCATGAAAGCATGTTGACATTAAGTTGAAACAAGGTGATGGACAAGCTTTTGCCAAAGGCTTAAACCAGTCCAGGAAACTGTAGTCTGTCTTCATCTGTCCTTATGTTTCCTTTTCCTGAATTTTCCTTGTGTGCATGTGGTCATGTCACTGTGGTGAGAAATGAATGGCCCCTTCATGCTTTGCCCCGCCAGTGCTAAAGGTGTGTGTGTGTGTGTTTCAGTCACAGGCTACTATTGAGATAAATTTCTCATCAAGACCAGTTAATTGGGAATGGCTTGTCCAATTGGGCACCCCAATTGAGAAAAAAACTGATTTGGGTCCGAGGTTAAGAAAAGTGATTAGATTAGGCAAGTAAGATTACACAAGTTAGGCCAGTGGTGATTCAAGAAATTAAATGTTGTCAAATGTTTCTTTTGTCAACAGTCCAAAAACCCAAAGATGTTCAGATTACAATGAGTCAAGTCCTTAGCTAATTTAGTAGCTCAAACCAATGAATTGTTTATTATTAAAAACTTAGAATGATCTATTGATTACCAAAAATTTGGGATTTTTTATTTCTCCCACATCACTATCGGTTATATAATGTAAAAAATGAGTTTTAGGAGGAGGTAATATGTTTTCAGTGTTGGAAAGCTGTAGTTCTGGTAATATACTTTAGCCCATTGCTTATTGCTCACTTAAACAGGCATTTTCTCTCTCTTCATTCTAACAGTACTGAGCTGTTTCAAAAACTTTCTTAATTATATGTTAATACAATGAGTGTTTTACTTATCTGTGCTGTTTGATTGCTTACAGTCAGGCACTCAACCGCTTTTGCATGCATGTTTGTTTATGATGTAGTCCAACCCAATTTTAAATTAATTAGTCGAATGCAGCAGGATGTAACAAGTACAGACAATGGGCTGATACAGGATGTGACAGACCATTGCTGCGTCTTTAGGTGCCAAGTCTTCAAGAGTAAGGGCACCCAACCAATTTACAAATCACAAAACAGTTGAATGTTACCCCTACAGGTATTGTTTCAACGGGTAATAGGAGAATAGATAAAGATACTTGACTATTTGTATCACACATCTGACAAAATGGTGAAGTAAAGTGGTGCTGCTTAGTAGCGCATGTAGATCGAGAGTATTATACGGAACAGCGTTCAACAGAAACTAACACTCCAGCAGTTATCTGCTAAATCAAGAGTATATATTTATTTCAGTAGTCGTCAAAGCATGTTGAAAGGACCATCCCACAACTGCATTAAGGACCCCAGTGGTCCCATTTGGCCTGTCAGAATTCCGTGTCAGTGACAGGCAGCTGGCAAAACTTTGCGATCTTGAGGAGACTTAATCACACCTCATACACTGAAACAATTCTAGGGAATCAGCAACAGCAGATTTGAGGTTAGCTTGAAATTGTTCTCACTCCTGGTTTGGTCAACTGAACAACACAGGGTGCTTTAGATTAACTTCAGCCCCACTTGTATCTTAAAATGTGGGCCTGGCTAAAACCAGGAAGTTGTCGGCCAGTGTCTGACAAGTCTTTGTGTGTCTGGGTATTAAGTACTGATGGGTGTATTGTGGTTTGGTGTTGTTTGCTAGCACAGCACAACACTGCACCTGGGCACCATAACTGTGAACTGTTAAACCCCAATTTATTGAACAGGATGTAATACGCATGGCTCTGATCAGATGTACCTACTGTGTAAAGAGCTACAATCTGATGCTTCCCCATTTGTTGTGCACATGGTGGCTGCCTACAGACCTGGGCGGACAGGAGAGGGAAGGGAGAGCTTAACCCTGGTCTCCCAACCTGACCCTGGCAAACCAGCCAGCCAGCGACATGCAGCTCCTCGCTGGGAAAGCGTCAGCAGCTCTCACTGGTCCTGCGCCACCGTCACCAGTGTGAAGAATTTGTTTTGGTACAGTCTAGTGCTGCTGGTCGCCACAGGGCTGAGGCAAAACCAAGACCTCAAGGTCAGACCTCACATGGACATACTTTTTGACCTGACTTTAGTGGTGCAGTATCTAATATTATTTCTTTGAAAGATCAGTGAAGGCTCTTGGCCGATTTGAGTTACAAAAGGTCAAACACAGCAGCAATACCTTTTCCCCCATCAAGTTCCTCCTGGTCAGTAATTCACCCCTGGCTGATTATTTAACCAAATGAGGTGAAGTTACGCTACGAATTTCATGGTACATGTTGACATTAAGTTGAAATGGGTGATGGATGTCGCTCAAAGGCTTGAAACCAGTCCAGGTCCGTAGTCTGTCTTTCATCTGTCCTTATGTTTTCCTCACTGTGTTTTATCTCTTCTAGTCTTTCTTCGCCCCATGCCCTTTTTTTTCTTTTCCTCTTTCCCTTAGATGTCTTGGAATGGAAGTGAGCAGCTCGAAAAAGCCATGGAGGAGATTTTGGATGATGATGATGAGGTGAAGGTGGAGAAGAGCTGTGTGGAAAAGATGGAGAAGCACAGGGACCCAGAGAGCCATGTCCTGGAACCCCGACCTCCAGGTACGGTCTGTGGACCTTTTGAGGTCATCGTGTCTGTGTTCCACATGGCAAAGTCTTTTTCAGCAAGATATTACTGTCAAAAAGCTGCCGATTTCTTTGTCAGTCTTATTGTTTGGTACTGTACACAGACTGCAGCACAGAATTTCCCTAATCTTACATAATCCTTATGCATGTGTAAATGGTTGTGATTTATTGAACCTGGCTGTACAGCTTTTAGCATGTGAGACAATAAAATACAACAAATGGAGGACTTGATGGATCAGTTTAGGCAAAAATGAAACGGGTCATGCAATATTGGAAACAAAAATGGATGTGATGTCTTTTGTCATTGAATCTCTCCATAAGGTTTTCATTTGATGATATGCATTTCTGAGAATCATATCAACAGTTGAGCAAAAACAGCAATTTATTATAGTGGTGTTAATGAGTTTATGTTTGGCTTATCCTTATCTACTGTTTTACTTGAATTTCACATCAGATTAGAAATACCAACGTGTAAAGCATTCTGGGAGGAAAAATGCTTAAAACTGACCTCGGTGCCTTGAAAAAAAAAAATAGCTCTTTGCATGCCGTCGACATACCAAAAACTAGTTTTGCCCTATCAGATTAGCAAGGATGGTATCTGAACTCTCTGACACTGCCTTAACTGCTGTGTATATCAGCAGGGACAGGTCAGACAGCTCAACAAACATCAGTGTAAAAACAACACTCTAACTGGGATCAATATTCTGCACTATTAACCTCAGTGGCATGTGCATGGCATTAGTACAGTACCAGGGTTACAAGTTACAGATTCCAATCCCCCTGTGGCCCCTGATTATACTTAAAGCTGCACTAATAATTACTATTTTGCAACTATGTGTTAGTGTTGCATTATGATGGTCCTTGTGTTTTGGTTTCATGTCCATATCTGTTTAGTTATAGTCCTGATTGTCAAATGAGTCTACAATATCTAATACCCAACTACTGTACTAAAAAAAAACCCAAAACATAAATGTGTTTCAAGTGCCTGCAGTTTTATTTGAAGCCACTCTTTAACTTTAGAGACAGGAAGCTTCATCTCTTCAAACACTACAAAGAGGTGGATCAGAAGAGATGAACTCAGTATGTATTTTAAGATGATACAGTCACATGTAAAGCTCTTCTGGTGAAGTTTCTCACTTTCAGGTGAAATGAAACAAATAGTGGTACCATGTGTCACAGCGAAAGGAAGCACATGCCCATCTCTTTTTCCCCAGTCAAATTCACAGGGTTGTTAACAATGAAAACACAGCAAACTGCAAAAAATCAAGGTATGTCCAACGTTTTGCATAGTGCTATCCATTATTTTTAAACCTACTGTATGTGGAGTTTGGATATCTGGCAGCTGGTAAATGCAGAGAAAGGAGGTAAAAGATAGTAAGTTGTTGTAGGATGTTTGAGAATAATAATGACACTAATTTCATATGTGCCTTTGGTAGGTCAGATGTAACCAACTCTTTCTGTTTAAACTTTGTCCATCACCATAAAATGTATTTAAAAGTCAGCACAGAAAATTAATCAGAAATACATGTCTTTATTCATCAACTTGCATTTACTTTATTTTTAACATCTTCTGTGTCACCAGTGGTGCTGCACAGTGCATAACTGCAGAATAAGCTAAGAGGAAATGGTTAGTGTGGGGTATATTAAGCGCCAGTCAGCAGTGGAAGTCCAGCTGCTGCTGTCATTGTTCTGCTTCCTGTTTGTGAAGTGTGAAAGTTCCAGGTCGAAGGTCATTTCATAAAAGACCCCACCACCACCAAAACTTCCCATTTTGTTTGTTTTGTCTTCTCTGTTTCTGTCTCTCCTCTTGCATCAGTCTAATGTTCTCATTATGCTTTGACAGTATGCCAGACTCATGGGATATGCTGTTGTTTAGTGCTAATGACATAATTGTTATTTTACCTTGATTCAAATTTTAGTAAACTGAGAGAGACAGACATCCATTTATCTTAGAATATGGACTGAAAATTTAACAGTATCGCACCCTTTCTGTCTGTCCACAGAAGCATGTCCAGCACCAACCAGCCCCACTGTCCTGGAGGAGGACAGTGTCCAGTTTAACAAACTGTCCTACCTGGGCTGCACCTGGGTCAAAGCCCCTCGCAATGAGGCAGAGGCGCAGAGGGCCATGGCCACCCTGCGAGCTGAGAGTGCCATCCCCATCCCCATCACCCTTCATGTCCCTTGTGGACCAGATGGCTCTGTCAGGTCAGTAATGCATGAAGAGAGGACTGTGTATATTGAGATTGGGGTCAGTTAAAATGGCCTAAGGTGAGAAAAGTAGATAAGATTGATAGTTTAACATATTAAACTAATGTTTGGCAGTAAAGACACTAAAACTTAGGACACTGGTAAAACCATATTTGTGGACTATATTACTTCTTGTTTGGTAAGCTTTTCTACATTGCACATCACAGGTTCCAGTACATATAACCTTGGAGATCAACCAAGAAGAGATTATCATAAATTATGTGCTTATGGAAGAAACCCATCACATTTCATGCTTTTAAGCCAGCAAAGGAAGGGAAGTTACATGATATTACATAAATTGAGAGAAATATTTAAACCCTCCTGAGGCATGAAATGAAAAGGGAACATGAAATATTTAGATACATCACAGAGGAAATGAGACATGTTTTTTTGATCATGTTGAAAATGCATGCAACACAACATCTTAAAAGTTTCATAATGTTAGAAAAGTAAAATAGAATAGCTAATTTTAAGGCCATCAACAAATAATTTTGTTTTGTGTCCTCAATCTACTTCTATACTGATTTTTATTCTCGACCAAATCATTTCACATGTAGAATAAAATAACTCTCTTTCCAGGATTGTGGACCAGGCTTCAGGTACAGAGATAGCTTCCTTCCCCATTTACAAGGTGTTGTTCTGTGCTCGTGGACGGGAGGGCTCAATGGAAAGCGAGTGTTTCTCCTTCACTGAGAGTTACAGAAGTTCAGAGGACTTCCAGATCCACGTCTTCTCCTGCCACATTAAAGAAGCTGTGAGTTCCATGCATGTAGTCCACATTACAAACTGCTACTTCACATGGTTTTCAGTTCACTGAAGTATACTTAATCCAATGATACTTAGATGCAACTTATTTTACTAGGTCCACTAGATGACTGGCTGTTCAGTGACATAGCTTGTAATACTAAACATATGTTGTGCAATAAGACCAAAAATAGCAGATATGAAGAAAGCTGTTTGAAACAGGAACCTGAATAACCAAAATTTTACATTCCACAGACACTACTTGATATAGATTTACCATGCTGGTAAGGAGAGTGAGACACAGAGGCAAAAAAATCATACATTGGTAGTTTCCTTGGTTTTACATGTTTCATTTAGTAAGCAACAATGCTGCTCTTATAGATATAATTTAAAGTCATTGTGATATACCACCGGCAAAGAATTCCATCCCCTAACAATAATATACACAGTGCACCTCCATAACTAGTGTGTTTTGTCCATAGTGTATTCATTTTCAAGTGGCAGAATTGAGAGGATGACTACAGGCTCTGTTCTGCACTCTAATACCCACAATCCCTGTATCGTCCATCTTTAAGAATAGACATGACTGCTTTTTAATGTACAGTATGTACACTGTTGGCTGATATAAAATTGGTAGATATTTACGGCAGTCCTCTATGTACTGACACTATTAAACCAGCTGAGGGCACTGTTGTCTCCTGTTGTGTTTTGTCACTGATCTCTAGTCTGTTCTACTCTTTTCTTTATTGCTGTTCCTTTAACTTTCATGCTCTGTTCATTTGTGTTTGTGTATATAGATTCTGGTAAGCAGTTTCCCTTTACAACATTTTACTTTAGCTTTTCTGCTTGCTCTTAAATGAGATTCTCTCAAATTTAGATTTTATTGTTTTTTATTTTTACCCCCCCCCCCCCCCCCCCCCCCCCCCCCCCCCCCCCCCTTTCTTCTCCCCTTTTTCCTTTTTCAACTTTTTTTTTTTTTTTTTTTTTTTTTTTTTAAATGTGTTTCTCCCAAATTTTTTTTTTTTTTTTTTTTTTTTTTCCCCCCCCCCCCCCCCCCCCTTAAAAAAATCTTTCCTACTGCCTTCACTTTCTGTGTATAAATATATAATATATATTCATCATCTTCTCTTGTCCTTTTTTATCCAGGTCAGTCGAATCCTGTACAGTTTCTCCACAGCCTTTCGGCGTTCTTCTCGGCCAGCAGACATCAGGGACACAACGCTGTCCAGTCCGCCCGACAGCGACCTCTACACTTTCACTGTCTCGCTGGAGGTCAAAGAGGACGACGGCAAAGGCAACTACAGGTACTTGGTCCACACACACATGCATTAAGTGATACAGGTTTCACAAAATTCTGAAGTATATTAAGGTGTTATTAATTTTCAAAAAAGTATGCTGTCATTAAATCTTATATATATATATATATATATATATCACAACCCTGTCATATATGTGAATTATGCACACATAAAGTTTTTTTCTCATCAACTTGGGACTGTGGGTATCACACATATGTTGGTAGCTGGAAAACTGAATGCTACTATTAAATGTGCTTCTCCAATACTATTTTATTTGTCTGTTATATTCATCCTTAAAGAGCATGAACGTAAGACAAGCCATCATTTTTCAAGTATTTCAGAGATAGATCTTCATTTTCTTCTTTCTTTCCCCTCTGAAATAAAATGCCCCAATAGCTGTTCTGAAAGCACAGCAGATGTCTGTAATATGTAATGCACTCAGGAGAGGATTTGATGGAAGGCATGTCATATTTTATCTGTAAGTAGGTTAGTCATACTAAGTTAATAATCTTTTTTCAAAGAGGAAGAAAAAGAAACAGCTTTTAAGAAATTCAAAATACACCGAACACTTACATCAAAGAACATCACAGTACAACAATATACAAAGTCAAAATGGAATTACATCTAAGTCCCTAAAGTTTTATATAGTAACCCCCCTCCCCTTCCTCTCCACAGTCCAGTGCCTAAGGACAGAGACAAGTTCTACTTCAAGCTGCGACAGGGCGTACAGAAGAAGGTCGTTGTCTCAGTTCAGCAAATGTGCAACAAGGAGCTGGGCATCGAGAGGTGAGGAAGAAATGGTGCATGGCGAGGTCCCAGTAACCTTCCACTGGGGGGGTCTTTGTTGCAGCGTAACCCCTTGCAGGTGTTCTACTGCATTTATTCCTCACCCCTTTCTTTTCAGGAGGGAATTCATCCTCTCTATAGCTCAGGTTTCCAAATGTGAGGAATTGCTGCAGTTATCTACATCTCTAGCCTTCCTGCCACAAAAACTTTGCCTTTTGTGGCTGTTTATAAGAAGTGTGAATTTTCAGCTCTCTTGGTGCTGTACCACCAGAGTTAGAGGTAGACATCTGTCTCAGCAGGACAAATGAGCTGAACTAAAGGAGGTAATGATGTAGATCTCAAAAACACTGCTCCAAACATGCTGAGTATAAAATCTATAGCCTGGTTATGAACGTCATTATGGTAAATTATACAGTGACTTCCCAGATGAAAGGGCTGCTTGAAATTGCTTGCTTTTCCTAAGGACGGTGCACAAAGTCAGTGGTCAGAATACTGCAACAACAATACACACATGCTTCAAGAAAAATAAAAATAATCACTAAGCAAAGGAGGACTAGTATCCTTAAATCACTTTAGACTTGCAGTCTCCCTTATTTTTTACGTTTACACACTTTTGCAGCACGGTAGCACTGGAAAAACTAGGTCAACGTCATCACTCCCCCTTTTCTTCCTCACCCTTTACCTCCTATTGCTTTCAGAGGGAGACCAACACCTGCCCTCTCCTTTATTTTTAGTGTCAGTGGAAACTCCTATTGTGCTCAGAGCTGATCCTTTCTGAGGTGTTCAGCCTGTTTGTCAACACTTAATTTTTTATTAATATTCATTTTTGTAATAGTCTCAGTTTAAATGGACAGGTTATTTTCTTTTTTGAAATGCTTTATGGTTTGTATCATGTGCTCTTTGGGGGCAGTACATTATGTTCTGTATGTATCGCTGAGCAGCTGAATGGCTCCTGGGTTTCACAGATATCTCTTACCTGGAAGTCTTTCTGTCCATGCTTACTAATCCTGTTGAAATGTCACAAGACATCTGACCCCTAGTTTGTAAAATCAGTTTGAGACATCCTGGGTTACTTCTGGGTTAACTGTAAACGCATTCTTATGTAATGCATTTCTGAAACTGAGAGATTACTGTGTTGACCACTTGGTGGCACCTACAGCCTAAAGCTGAAGGGACTTTACTAGACCAAGTGATTCATGTTGGATTGGATTGGTATGATGAACCGGAAACAACATAAACCATGCTGCTTCAGTATAGACTGGATGGGAGACTTTGTGGACTTACTGCTGATGGAACAGAAAAAAATTTGATAAGACTTCAGATAGATATTATCTATCTACACTGCCTTGTCTATTTTATCAGTTTTTAAAAAACTAACTTTTCACAAGTTGAAAAGTAAGAGAAAAGCAAGAGGAAAAATAAACTTTTTTTTTCTCTTGCTTTTCAACTTGTGATGCCCTTTTCTGTGTGAGGAGCATCCTTGAACAGGTCAGGCCATAGCACAGTGTGTCCTGGCCTTCTCCAGACTGATGATTCACAGCCAGCAGTGGCAGGGAGATCAAGGTGTTTTATCACCCTGAAGAGGCTTATACATGCCATTTTAATTTTGTTCAAGATTATCCACTTTTATCAACAAGTTTCCGCTCCTTCCCAAAATGATTGGACTGACTCTGCTGGTGAATGCAGACTGTACCTCTGCAGTGGAATTAGTGAGTATTGATTTGTGATTGTACCTCCTGTGTATTCCCTTTAGGTGTTTTGGGATGCTGCTGAGTCCAGGACAGAAAGTCTGCAACAGTGACATGCATCTACTAGACATGGTGAGCAGAAACTGACTTTGCTTGTTTTATTGGTTAGATACAGTTTACAGTACATAAGGATGTTTGAGAGTAGATCACGTGCCTTTTATATGTGGAGAATAGGCACCACAATGATTTATAAAAACACTTATACTTCTTTGTTGGTTAGTTGGTTGACTAAACATATTCAGAGTTTTAACACCTGTGCACTCACTAATGGCCACAAACTTAATTATTATATATTTATTTATTTAAGTCATGTTCAAGTGACTTGCAATTTACAGTGTATAAAATAAAACTGTAACAACAACATAAGCCTTTGGATAAATCTGTACACAGGAGTCGATGGGGAAGAGCTCTGATGGGAAGGCCTATGTTATCACAGGAACATGGAACCCCAACATGGCAGCCTTCCAGCCACTGAATGAAGACACACCTAAAGGTGAGGACTAGGCCTTTGACTTTGCAGTTCTTACACTTTTAAATGAAGTTACATTTTTTTAGCTATTGAAAATGTTTTCAGAGTAATTGGGCAGTTAGTTCTGATTTGTGGTCTGTCTCAAGTGGAATTTAGCATTCCCTGTTAAGTGGCTGTTTACACACATATGAAAGAGGAATTATTTCCATACATTATTGTCACAAATGTGATGGAGACCAGCACAAAGCTCAGGTCATGTCAGCGAATCATACAGTGCTTGCAGTGGAGTTTGGATGTGATAATTGCCTTCTTCCATTCTCTAACATAACTTATAGTCTCATGCCTGGCCTTGTGACGCCTTGCTTGTCAAAGCTTGGCATATTTTCACACATGGAAGCGTGAACATGCTGCATCAGGCAGCAGAGCCAAAAGAGCTATGGACACGTGTGATAAATAGAATTAAAAGCAGCATTGTGAGGAGATTATTCTTATAAAATTCACTTTGCTGTCCTGTCCTATGCAAGTATTTGGGTTGTATACAATTTGCTCTTTTTATTGACTTTTTGTTCTATATGATGAAGCTTCTCTTAGTTCAAGTAGATAACAGTGAAGTAAAAACTGCTGGATTATTCTATTATACACACAAATTATATATGATATAATGGTAATATATTTAGTTGATGTAATACTTAAGACGTAGGCAGCTAAATGTAGTTATTAAGTTAGAAAAAGGGTTTATTGATTTGGTTATAACTGTTTATCAACATCTAGAACTTGAATTTAACAAGAACATAAAATGAAATATTCATGGTTTAGGTACTCAAAAATATATTTAAATAATGTAATATTTTATGTAAGTTTTTAAAACAGAATTGCTGCCTGAAATTTGTGTGGTGTGTGTGTTCATAAATCAGAGTGTACTCAGATATGCATACTGGAGTTGAGCAAGTTGTACCTGCGAACAGGCCAATTAAATTGTCTTTTAAAAAGGATGCAGTCATGTTCAGATGGGATCCTACCAAGTCAGCGTATCGGGGCAGAGAGCTTGCCTCACTAAATCCATTACACCTAACAAATCAGACGACTTGGCAACTTGCTGACTCGAAGGCTCAGAGAGTTTGACTTGAAGGTGGATGGCAGGTCTGTCAAAGCAGTCTAGCTCATGGGAGTCAGGCAGCGTAAGACCTGACTAACTTCAGCACACGCACACGCACACACTGTCTTACTGGCAGAGAGAAATCTGAGATCCTCTGAAGTGGTTGATAGTTGTTACACATACTTTGTAGTTAAATTATTTATTAAACAGAAATACCATCTAAGAGTTTGAAGCAAATCATGAGATTTAATGAGAGTTAATAGTTCATAAATTGTTGTTCATTCCCACTATTGTGATGTAGGTTTTGAAACCAATTTACTTTCCTCTGGATTATTGTGGAATTTCCTGCTGCGCAAGTAATTGGTTAACAGACCAAAAATGTTTTACTTGTTCGAGTTCTGGTGAAGATGTGATAAAAATGGCTGCAAATTGAAGCTCTAAGAAATCTTTGTCCAGAATGTTCTCATGTATCCTCTATAATTGAGCTGTCTTTTACTGTATAGATGCTAATTGATTCCAAATGATATTGTTTTAATGTGACTTGCAGGCTGTGATGTCAAACCTGGGGCACCTGTACCATCAAAAGAGATGTCTTTATTATGTCAAAAAATTTTTTTTGAATATTAGTGCCAAGAGCGTAGCAGTTCATTGCTACCTGAAGCTGCAAACAAGTCTTTTACATCCAAAAAAAAATTCTCTAAACAAGCAGACATTATCATAATTACTGTTTATATTAAGATCCGGGTGCTTAGTTCATGGCCTTCTACATGTTGATTAAAATAGTAAAACTTCAGCCCCTCTGTCCTTTTTCCCATTTGTTTGTTCCTCCTTTATGATTGAACTGTCCCCAGAACAGGGGCATTAAGTGATTTGTTAGTTTGAGGCCCACATCTCTTTGTGTATGAAGGTCTTATCTTCAGGGCGCACCTAGCAGGATAATCATGTTATCTAAGAGATAAATTTACAGTATAGACTCCATCTGTAAAGTTGGAGACACTAAGGGTATGTCCTAATCCACTAGGGGGTGTGACATCCCTACAGGATACATGATATTTACTTTCTGCCTTCCGGTAGAAGCCAATCGAATGAATAGCGAAATCTCTTCAACCTAGTCACATATATGGAGTTCTGTGTTCATTGTAAAGTTAGATTGCTTTATTAGCTGTGAATATTTGTTCAAATAGAAAAAATAATAAATATTTTTTTATTTTCTGGTTTTGGTGCAGACTTAGTGTATACCAGCTTTCGGCTGGTGGACGACTCATAACCTGGTTACACTTTGAATGCTCTTAAATGTGCAATGCACTCAGAGCTGTTTTTCATTTGAGTCTAACTCTGTAATTCAACCTTTGTCACAGTATAGACAATAGGTAAATGGGCTTCATTGACTGATTGATGATTCATATTAAGTGAAAAGAATGAACAAAGGAGTCTCTCATAATAACTCCACAGTAACCTTGCTTTTTTTCTTGTTTTGCTCTTTCTCCCTGGTGTGGGCCAGATAAGCAAGTCTATATGACAGTGGCAGTGGACCTGGTAGTGACTGAAGTGGTGGAGCCAGTTCGCTTCCTGCTGGAAACTCTGGTCAGGGTCTATCCATCAAACGAACGCTTCTGGTACTTCAGCCGCAAAACCTTCAGTGAGACCTTCTACCTCAAACTCAGACAGGTATTTCTAACTATTAAACCTTATAGTACCTGCATTTCTACATGTTCATACTTTGCATGTAGCTGTGATTTTGTTCAGTTGTCTGTTGAAACCACAGTCTGACAGATTGACCAACAAAGGACGTTTTCTGTATTTTAACCTGGTAGATTTTTGGTTAATTCTTTAATTTCAATGTCAGTCTGTGCCTATTGCCAGATCAAGACAGTGGTGGAATATAGACTAACTACCAGTTATCGGAAATGACAAAGCTTTTTGAATGAGTGTCGAAACACAGACCAAACAGTTCAGTTGCTACTACCATATGTCTCGGATACTTCAGGCATATTGTTTGGTTAGTGTATTTGTCAGTTCAAGTTGGTTGGATAACTTATGGTTAAGCTGTAGATAGTTCCTGATTGATTGCTTGTACAGCTAGGTGATGTAACAATATATTCCATGGGATTTTATGCCAACTATTAATAATAATTTTGATAGTTGCCTAATATCTCTTGGGGAAGTAGATCATTTTAAATCAGTAAACAGGACTACTTTTTGGTCTGTGAAGTACCCTATCTTTAAGTGTTTAATTTGAGTACTGATTTCTTAAAACACATTTGGTAATGATTTATTAATGCTCAAAGCCAAGAAATAACACCTTCGATATTTATGTTAGTGTAAGTAATGGATCAACAATCCATTCCATTGTGATTTTCATTCACTTACAATAGGATGTACATTGTTTTACATAGAGGTACAAAAGTAATGAAATGACTAAATGAACTGAGGCAGTCTAGTAGAGTCCCCTTGCACTGCAAGATGTCAGCCATACTGGTTTGATTTTTTTCAAGGTTATTCAAGTCAAGTAAAGTTCATTAAAATAGCACAGTATCGCATATGTCTAAAAGGGCTTTACTGCCCACAACAGCATTAGTTCCCAGCCCAGCCCAGTCTTCTCAAAAAAGATGAGGGAAATGTGGAGCAAGTGGATGGACAGCTTGGAGGATGCGTGGAGTGGAGGAGGAGGTCAGAGCGGGCAGATTGGAGGCGTATTGGTGTGTCAGTGACCAGTCAAATGCTGTACCCAAGAGAACTGAAACACTTGGTAGTTGTAAGAGCTAAAGATATGTGCTGAAAGATGCAAATATCTCATCAGCTGACTTTCATCTCTCTCTTTCCATCTGTGCAACCCCCACTTTTGCCTCCACTTTTAGTGTTACTGCGTCTAATTTTCAAGCTGGTGCATTGATTTTCAACATGTTATTCCTTCCCCCTGCTACGCCACAGTTTCTGCAGCAGATCTCTTTGTAGTATAATATATAGGATGTAAGGTTGTGTGCTCTCTCCTTTGCATGGGTCAACATTCCACTTATCCCTGATAATTAACAGAAACTGTATTAAACTCCATCTCAAATTTATCTTTTGAGCTGATGTCTGAGAGCCGTATAATAGCAACCACAATCCACTGATGTGATGGATGTTGTTGATGGCAACAGATAAACTGTATCCTTCCCGTATCTTACCATTAACATCTAATGGCAAACCTCACACACCCTGAAATGTTTGCCCTTTTGAGTTTCCTCATAACTTGCCTGATTAAAAAGTGCTGAGATAGAGTGGAGAATGCACATTCACTTACCTCCCACCAACACAAGGACACCCATCCTGAGCAGTTGCTGCAGGTACTTAGAAAAAAAAAATACAGTTAAGCCGTAAGCTTCTTCTCCCCTGTTAAAAAGCAGATCTCCTTTAGTAGGCCGTGGGGAGCTGGCAAAGCAGTGAAGTGTGGGGAAGCTTTGGATTGTAGGGAGCTAATAAGAGGCTCTGTCGCATTATTGGCGTGTGGGTAATTAACAGCGGCGGTCTGACTCGTCCGCCTGATTGCCTCTGTAGTTATCTCCTCAGTAAATGGAAGAGTGTTGGACTGGTGCTGTGGTTAAGAGCTAATTAAAAGATAATATTGTGTGGAGGTTTTTGTGAAAGATGGCAATCGCAGGTGATACACACACACATATGAAATATGTAGTTCTGTTGTCTTATTTTGCCAAAAACTGTCATTAGCCAGCTAAAGTACCAAGGACTCATTGTGTGTGCCAGCCTCTCAGAATGTTTTCCATGTCTTTGTTACTGGAAAATGTATTCGGTGTCTGCTTTACCAGGAAACAGACCTGCCAGGGCTGTGGGCTAGATCATCTTTGTCAAGTCCAAATTGATTTCAGTCAAGTTTTAAGTCAAGACTGGGACTGAAGAAAATATTGTTTACATGTCTCTCCCAAAGTAATAATAAGGATGTAGGAGTTTCTAAAACATCAACCGTAATGTAATGTAAACATAAAATATCTGGAGCCAAACACACGCAAGTGAATGCTCACATTTCTTCCTCTGATGCCAGGAAGAAAAAAAATCAACAAAATATCTGGAAAATATATATATTTTTCTGTTTAGATGAGAAAAGCCTAAATCACTGTTAGTGGATGGGACCAACTGCAATTAGATCACAATGATTAAAAATTGCCTTGGAAGAGAAAAATACCAGGTGATGTTACAAAGACCCATTACCTGTTAAGGCAGTCCCGTTTTGTGTGGTAAAGTGCGATTCATGTCACAGAATAACATTTGTCAGAGAGCTGTTCTTTATATAAACAAACAATGTCTGGTAATTCTCTCCTCTATGTTTTTCTTATAAATCCACAGTCGATGATACTATGTTTATGCAGTGGGCTGGCTATGGCCCAAATTTCTGTCACAGTTTTATCAGTGTTAATAATTCATTGTGTAGGGTTAACAATTCACTGGCAGAGGCCATAGCAAAGCAAACGTGTTACCTAAGCCTCCTCAGATTTTCTCTAAAAATAGGCTAGGCTTGATATTCTCTCCCAATTTGTGCTCTCATCACTGACTTGAGTTAGTCATTAGACGCCATGCGAGTGGGCAGATCAATGCAGCTCATTGATCCATTCTACCAGGTAGAGGAGAGGGGCAACAGCACTACAGTAATTGAATAGACCAGAAATAAACATCAGTAGCTTATGACACCCAAGGTCAAGTCTGCTGGTGTCTTTGTTCTCTTGTGCATTTCTTTAGTCTGTTATGGAGGATTTAAAGAGCAGTTTAAGCTATACTATGCAATTTTTACACTCTTGACCTCAAAATGAATTTGTTGCTGTGATCGTTGATATACTTCATCAGTCAATTTAGTCAAGCTCTTATGGCTGATGTGTTAGCCAGTACTTTAGTACCTGCCCAGCAAAGATAGAGCAACAGGGGCATTCCATTTAGAGTAAACTTGTTGGATGTAAGTCCAGTCTTCACTGAGTGAACTACAGTACCTGTGTCTCTTTGGCTCTCTAGATGTTTGACTCTGATAGTGGTTGTTAATTTGTTAATTGAATTATTAATCCATTGTTTATTTTATTTATTTGAGTGTATGGTTCCAATACAAAATTTAACACAAAATGCACAATGCTTAAATGCAGTTTATGACCGTTTAGACTTTTTTTGCCTCATTCGGTCATTCGATATATATATATATATTTATTTTTTGTCTCTTTGCATTTTCTTGCTCGTACCATACCAGACATTGTTTTGCACCTGCACAGTCAGCCTGTGTGAGCTTGTTAGCTGCTCATGACTGCCCAAGGTTTTACATGGCTTTTCTTGTTCACCCCGGTCACTTCCACGAGGTTGATGGCTCATAAGTTGGACCGTAGCAGCTCCACCGCTGATGTTAGTGCTCCTCTACTAGTTCCATATACTTGGCTCTTTTTCTTTTCATTGGTGTTATCTGATGAGACTGCAAGCTCTGGCCTGACCAGCTGCTTTGTCGATTCAGACAGTTGGTCGATGTCAGGTCTAGGGGTGGTCGTGCTGATTGCCTTCTTGAGAATGACCCCCAACTGCCAGTCTCATCCTGACACGTGTAGGTATTCTCTCTGAGGCTGTGGCAGCTGTCTGTCCTGGACAAATGGGAGTAGAGGCTCTGCTGATTGGAGGAACTCAGTGCTGCGCCATAACTCTTGGGTTTATTTAATATTATACACTGGCTTCTCACTAACTGTCCTGAGATTAAAGGGGCTGACAGTCTGCAGAGGATCTTGATTTTGCTGGCTGACATCTCCTTGTTGCCAATTAATAGAGCTTCTGTCTTAGCCACCTGCTTCCTGATAGTTGTTCAGTTGGTCAGATTGTCTATGAATTCCCTTTGGGTCCTTTTGAGTCAACATGTCATAAAATATGACAGAGTTTACACAGGGGAAAAATAAAACAAAAATCTCTGTGATAATAAAAACTGACAAACTTGTCAAACAGTCTTATTTACATTTGTCAGAGACAAACAGGACAACAGAAAACATAACTTATTGAACCCGTTGATCAATTTGATGTTTTTGAAATTTCTTGTGAAAAGACCATAAGTGTATATTGTCACATTTTGTATTGATCCATGCAGTTGAATGTAAATTTGCAAAACTATTCTATTATATCCACTTTCCAAAAATCATACATTTGTAATTTTTTTCCCCCCTGGGGATTAAAAAAAAGTCTGATCGTGTGTGTGTTTGTGTGTGTGTGTGTTTATGTCTATACAGCAGGCACCAGATAGGGTGGGTCAGAGTGATGCTGTCTATGAGGTGGTGAGTCTTCAGAGGGAGGCAGAGAGAAGCAATGAAATAAGAGGACGACAGGCCTCGCCCACTGAGGAGGAGGAGGCTGATGAAGGTATGGACCTATCTCTCTCTTTTTCTCTCCTGCTCTCTCCTTAGGTGCTCGGTTTCTACCTCTCTTACTGTTTGTTAAATTAATGTTATACAATAAGTAATAGAAATACCACGGTACACAATCATTAGTATGTAATACTACTAAAACTTGAAATCTTTGAAAAGCCAGCCAGGCTCAGTCTCTGTCTCTGTACATCAGTGATAAGATGCCAGAATTCCTCCTTCCATATTCACACACAGGCAGACACACATGCCACAACCCAACATAATTTGTCTTCCCAATCTTGCTTGATTGAAAAATGCAACGTTGTATTGCGTAGCACCGTACAAATCCTACATTGCCTCAATATCTGAGAAAAATGGGAGCCTCCCTTCTGAATCTTCAGAGGCATCAAAAAGAAAATAATTTATTTACTACAAACAGCTTCTTGGAGGAAGAATTAGCTTTACATTCCATATAACCAGCAGTCTTTTTTTTCCTGGCTGGCATGAACGCCTCATCTAAATGAGATCTTATGTCCAGATATTCAGTCTGAAATAAAGGTTTACCAACACACACCATCAATGTGTGTTTTTGTCACAGGGCCTCGTCACAAACACAAACGTGTAGTGTTTATGGGCTGACATGAATCAACACTGAAGTTTAATTTTGTTTAGGCACATAAGCATTGGCAGGGATGTATGCACATGTGTGTTTGAACATGTGTTCATGTGGGTTGTGTGTAGGTGAGTGTGACAAGGCGTGTGATAACAGCAATGTGGATAGATTGCGGGTACTCAGTTTGAGTGTGTGTGTGTTACACTGTAGCCAGCAATGAGCTGCAGACAGATTCTCAGGGGTTTTGGATAGCTGTTTGTGTGATTATGCACGTGTATGTATGTGCTTGTGCGTCAAGCATGAGTGGTTTCGTGTGGAGCCGTGCCCAGTCCTGTTGGGGCTTGATGGCTTATTGCACTGCAGTGTCAAACCCCACACGATGAAATGATCTGCCTGCTTAGGTCAAGCAGACCTGACCATGGAAAGTTAATTGTTTAGATCCCAGAAATTCTTTATTTTCATTTTTAATTAATGACCTTTGTAACCAGTTAGACACTGCCAGTTGTTAAAATCATTCAGACGTTACTTATCAACCGAGTTGCTTGTGATGTCATTGCCTTGTCATTGTCTTGATTAATACTCTGAATCAATTACATTTAAAAATGACCAGTTTAGGTGACGAGCCAGCACAGTTGATGTTTTCCTGCCAATAATGGCAGCTTTGCCAGAGGGATGGAGGCAAAACTGCACTAACATTATCAGCACCAACTCTGGCTGTTAGACTCCAGTGGTTCCCAAACATGACCCAGTTTCAGCCCACTAATATAAACAGGACTGGCATTTCCACCTGACCACTGGCTCCATAGTGCAGGTGTCGCAGATTAGGCCTGGCCACAATTCAGACTGCACGCTCCATGATAATGCTGGTTTGGATAAAAGTGCACGTTTCTGTTTTCATTTAGCTGTTGGTATATGCGTGTGTGCACGTCCCTGTTTCAGTTCAGAGGATTTTCCCCATCCAGGTTTCACAGTCTGTGGAATAATGCTAACAGCAGCCAAATGAAATCAAATGGAGATCATCCCATTGACTGAAATATTTTAATGAACAAAATGTGCATGAAATGTACTAAATCACTGTATTATTTATTATTATTATTATTTATATCCAAATACAAAGAAATAGCCTTGGTGGATAATACACAGGTTAATTAGTCCCACCTACAAGGGAAACTGGTAACATTTTAACAGGATACAAAAGCCTGCTGTTTTCTGGTAGGACGATCAAAGCACTGCAGTGGAGTATTGACCTCCGCCCACATGAATGTGAGAGTACACAATATAAACCTTGAAAAAAACATCTCTTATTCAAAATGAAATGAAAACTTTTTTGTAAAATGCTTTTATAAATTGTGACAGCAACATCTAACATTGGAGGCTCATCTTCATTTTATTGTGTCGCCTTTCTCTCCCTATGCCACTGTCAAGTTGTCTGCTTTTTTCACCTTGGAGCGCTAAAATGTATTAACAGAGCAGGAGGGAAAAAAGCGTCTCCTATGTCTAGCTGCCGACTCGCCCAAAGTCACGAGTTAGCCGCCAAGGCCGGAGCTGACGGCTTTCAACTGGCACCGTGGGAGCCATTCACAGGGCTTTTTCTATAACGCCCCTCTCCCAGAGCTGAAAATTGGAGGCGCTCCGGGCCGTGGAGCTGGGGGTCAGCCTCATTGTGTACAGAAATGAATACACTCCCAGTGTAGATGCCACCGCTGCGAGCACACACACATTCAATTCATGTCAATGTTTTTTTTTTTCTTCTTGGAAGCTGTGGATGTGGAAAATAGGCCTGAAACTGAAATTCTCTTTTTTCCTTTGCTTTTCCTTTCATAGCATGCTTTGTAATGGTTGCTTATTGTGTTTCTGTTACTCTCTCTTATACACACATGCACGCACATACAATTTCTGTGTGTTCCTATTTTATATACATTCACACAGTCTGTGATCATACACAGCATATGTCCATAGAGTCCCTCTGCTTTCTAATTTACACCTGGAAACGTCCTGTATCTGCATAATATAACAATTAAGAGGTAAAGGGTGGAAAACAAAGTGCAAAACATAGTAAAGAACATTAAATAGAAAATTAAAGATATAAATAAAAGTGTTAAAATAGCCATCTTTATGATGCTAGTAGGGGATTTCTGCTTGCTTTCATGTAGACAAAACCAATCCACTAGTGGCTCCAGAAGATCCTGTTTGAAAGTAATCCTACAGTGAATGCACAGCCCCTCTCCAGATTAAAAGGTAACAGTAATGGCCCTCGTCTTCACAGTTTCTTTCATCACCTGGTAAGTTGGCAGTGGCACTGGACTCACGCTTCCTCGCCACGTGGCCTCAGCCAATCTGAGAACAGAGGCAACAGCTTTGTGCTGGGTCTGAACCATTTGAAAGGGCTCATCAAGCATTTATAAAGACCTGAAAAGGTCCTGCTGAGCCTGTGAGGATGTATAGGAGCAGCAGTGCATTGAGCATAGTGGCTGTGTGTTCTCGAGGAAAATGTCTTGACTCATTATTTAATGTTAAAGTCTTGGTAAAGGCTTTAGTGGGGGTGAATAATGCCTTTTAACACTTTTGAGGGCTGTTGCTGTTTGGTTTTGTTGTTGAGATGTCAGTGAAGCCTAATGCCATGCCCTGAGAAGTTCATTGCCACCACTGTGCTTTTTAACGTTTATGTCAGTTGGTGAAAGGAGCTTTTAAAATGTAAAATTCAACTTCATTAAACCTGCAGACACCCTAAAAGAAAGATTGCTGTACTTCACAAAAATTGTTAAAACTATGGCACTACGCCCACAGTATTTTTACATCTAGGCAACCAGGATGTCGTGACATAATTTAGTCAATCAAGCGTTGTTTTTCCTCAAAAGTCATTTTTGTAGTAAGACTTGTCTATAAATATTCTCAGTCATCTTTTGCAGCTTATGGAATAGAATGAAGAAAATGATACACCAGAGTGCACTGACAGTGTCATGTGTCTTGTAGTCTTGTAGTTGTGTGGTTTGGACTTCTCTGTGGTAAAAGAGACAATTCAAGTTACGCACATACTAATAATCAGTGTGTCTCAATATCATACAGTAAATACAGATTTTCTTTGCCTATTGTTCATGTTACCATATTCTCTGGGTAAATAAGGTTACTTTTTATAGAGACATCCAGTGTCTGTTTATTTTGTATTTCTAAACCAGGATTTATATAGAAAGTGCTTTGTCAACATCCATTTTAATTTGAAACTTAGGGAGAAGGTGAATTCTGAGATAACCCTGGACAAAAAAGACAGTGTGTGAGTCACTCTTAATATCCAGTTTTATTTCTGTGTTTGTCTTTTTTTTCCCCAGTGTTTAACACCTTTAAACCTTGGTTTCTGTGTGCTATATGCATAGACATACATGGTACTACAGCAGTAATATAGACTATAGGCCTACATGTTATCAGTACATGTGCTGGACATACCGTGTGAATCTGTGTGTGGACTCTGTGTGTGTGTGTGTGTGTGTGTGTCTGTTTCAGTGGGCGGTCTCTGTGTGGGGATCAGTTCATCTCTCCAGCAGCAGAGCAGGCCAGACAGTCAATTAGTGCTTCTGCATCTAAACACAAGTGGTTCGCTGTGCTGATTGCCTCTTGTCTGCCTCACGAACCGCCAGACAGAGGAGCAGTAATAATGGAAGGTGTAGGCACTGCACAGGCACTCCTGCCTCCATTTGACTGTGTGGCATCAATATTAACAAGTTTTAAAATTTTCAATCTGGAAACTTTAGGTGACCTTCACCAGAACTGCTAAAACATGGTGAAACATCTTTAAGACTAACCAACGTGTCCTGTACTGTTTTCTCATGTGGACAAAGGTTGCAGATGTTAGGATCGATCCATTTATTGTATTCTCTAAACGTCTGTTAATATCTGGGTGTGTTTGTGTTTGCTGCAGATAGCGACAGTGAAATCTCCAGTGGGACAGGAGATGTTTCCAAAGACTGTCCTGAGAAAATCCTTGAGTCCTGGGGAGGAATCCTCAACAGATGGTAAGGCTTCAAAATACATATGTAGACTGAGAGTTGTTGACATTGCATATGACAAAAACACAATTTAGCCCCAAGTAAAAAAATTGTTTCAAGAGCCACATATACCATTGACATTTTTTATCGAAAGCCTAGAGTTTTCAATTATACTAAATATGTCACACTATATTTTTTACCAAATGTGTTAAAAAAAAATCACAAGGCATTTTGAATATTTCAATTATTTGCAAAGTCCTTTAAAATACTATTAGAATCATAATGTGCCAATACAGAATTGGTACAAGCAGATGCATGATATCTATCTAAAATTAAGGAAACTAAGTGAAATTTGATGGGGAAAAAGTAAGACCTCACAAGGTGTTGTACTTAAACATTGCCTAAAAAGATATACATGTATATAAGTAACTTGTGAACAAGTCACAGAATCATTAACTTCTAATAGGATACAGCAAAGGAAAGTGAGTGTAAACAGAAAATTCAATACAAACTAGTGAAAATATATCATAGAAGTAATAAATGCAGTCAGGTCAAACATGAATTTTAGCCCTTTAGTCTCTTCATCTTGTGCTATGACACGACAAACTGATGCTGAAAAATAATCCGGGCCTACTGTACCTCATACAGACTGTGATTTACCGTACAGGACTGGGATCTTCCCCATTATTACAGTTTGATTGTTTTATCATCACAATTTGTATGGAACAGTTTCGTTCAGATAACTCCATTAATTTATCTGCTATAACACATACTGTCACTATTCTAATACTTTGTGCATTTACAACAACCAGGCTTGATGCATACATCGGCATAATTAACTGAATAAATGATGCTTCTGGCTTTTCATTTGATTTCACAGCCTGTTTTCTTGCTGTTGCATCAGCACAATGAAGTGAAGTAGTTTATTGGGAAATTGCTTTCATATGGCCTCAATAAATGCATTATGATGAGATTTCAAGCATCATTAAAAAGAGCTGACAGTGTGTTTTCAAAAGCAGGATATTTCTCTCATGTGGGAGAATGCTAACGGCATGGCAGCACTGCAGTTTATTCTCTAGACTATAGTATTGTATTCTGTGCTGTACTGAATACCATTCTCAATAACACTGGGGAACACAATTTTTGTTGAGTTAGGTCTGACAGCTGTTTATAACTAATTTTTGGGTGCGGAATCCAAAACTGATCTCAGTTTTTCTCTATCACGTCAAGTTTTTGAACTATAGGATCCCCGTTTTCTTAAAAAATATGAAAAATACTGTACTTAACAGATATGTGCTTGTTTAATAAAAAATTTCAAATATTGACATACAATGAAATATGAAAGAAACAGGCATGACTGCAATGTTTATTTAACACTATTATGTTTTTACAAAGGATATGGCTACTGTAATTATAATTACAGTACCCATTTTACTTTTAATCAGCATAAAAATCTAACTCAACAGAATTTTTTTTTCAAATTGTTCCCCAGTGTAATGTACTGAATGGAGAAGGTAGTACTAAAATTAACTCTGTAGTTAATAATGAAATTAATCTGTAGTTGTCTGACTATTGTACTCAATACTGTAGTTTGTGTAATTTTAGTACATTTAAGTGAGGCAGTGAACTAATTTTCATTCTGATATAATTATACTTACAATGAATAACTAGGTTATTCTTAAGGAAAAAAAGTCATCACGTCTGATGATATCAACTCTGCACTCGATTGGTCTTTCTGCTGTTGCTGCCCAAATGTCACTGTTGCACCCAAAGAACATCATAAAAAAACAATCATCAAATCTGTCCAGCTGCATTTCAAATTAATATTTTAAATGGCTCACATGCATTAACCGAGATTATGAAATAATGCATTACTTCTGTGTGTGTGTGTATCAGGCATGGAAACCTGTCCACTAGGCCGAAGGGCTTGCCCTCATTGGTTCGCAGTGGCATTCCTGAGCCGCTCAGAGCTGAGGTCTGGCAGCTGCTGGCTGGTTGCCACGACAACCACGACCTGCTTGAGCATTACCGCATCCTCATCACCAAGGTAAACGCACACACACAAATCAGGCATGGAGGCACCTGCTAATACCAAGTTGCATGTGCACATTTCTCATGCTTTTGTGTGGACGTATGTGAGGACAGTTAGGAAAACACTTTGATGTCTCACAGGTTCTACATGTGCTTGCTTGTCATTTCATAAGTCTAGTGGTTGGTTAAGACTATTTTGCTAATGGAGATATGAACCTTTTGCATATTCACTGCTGCAAGTAGCTTTATCTTGTGTGTGGATGTATTTTTACGCCACATAGTGGTTAACAATCCATTGGTAATCCCAGATTAAGTGCAAACCTTTGTTGTGTTTTGAGTCGTGTGAATGATTATGATATCATGTCACTATGATGAAAATAAGTTTGGGAAATATTTTTCCTCATTGTTTCCTCTCTAGTTTGTCTAAGAGTACCTACATCACTGATACTGCTGTTGTCATTACAACTGTTCGTCTGAACTGTGTGTCATGCTGGAGAACACGCTCATTTAGCTGTGACATTTAAATGCACGCGGTACTGTCTCTGGACTATTACAGCTTGTGTTGGCTCTTTGACCTCCCAAAGAGCTTGCAAGAATTTAAAGTGAATTTTTGGACCTTTAGTATTTTACTGTTGGGTGTTCTTCAGGCTGTGCTCACATATAACCTATTTGGTGCAGTTTGCCTTTTTGGTGAGCTGTGTTGGAGAAATTGCTGTCATCAAACTGTGGTGCACCAACACTGTGTGGAAAAATAAGGATTTGGATCTGCTGATGACTGATGTTGCTTTTACACCTGTAGTTCATTGAATTTTCTGAACCAACTTGGTCTGGTTCATGTTTACTTTGGCTTTTTCAAATGAGCCAAGAGCTGCAAGCATGAAGTCACATGGACTGAGGTAACTCACTGATCACAGTTTTGGTGATCCTCCATCATCAGTACTATATGGACTCACTTTACTTACAGCAAATCACTTGTGTTCTTTTGTGAACCTAAATGTGCTTATTGAAGTTCTCTCTTGTAACAAAGAAATACCCAACCAAACCAGACAAGTTAGGTGTGAAAGCAGCAAAGACTACTAACAACACAAATTGATTTCAGTTTACAATTAGTATATTTTCTCATGTTCTTCTCTAGAATGGCTCGCAACTCTAGAACAAAACAATGGTAAAAATGTCACCCAAATTGTCAGGCAACCAGTTGTAAGGAGGCCATAGTCAAGGTTAATGGTTTAAGGTAAAAGCTTCAGAGCACAGAGAGCAGAGATTAGAAGAATTTTTGAGAAGACTGTGGCCCATTTTCAAAAGAATAAGTAAGTGAAATTCTGCTGTGGGAGTATTAGTCATGTAAAGACACTGCTCTTAATTACGAGTTGCACTGCCTGACTCTGCAGCTTTATGTAATTCTGTCATATGGAGACACCTTTGAGTTAAATGCACATTAGGTTGCATGATTGTGATGAAAATATCTGCTGCTGTGTTTCATATTTTGATTATTTCATAAGTTTCTTGTTATCTGTATTTATCTTCTAAAACTAAAATCTCCAAATGTGATTGAGCAGTTGTGTAACCAAGGTCTGTGACCCATCCTCGCATTCCTAGTAAGAGATTTGCAAAGTAGGGAACTAGAGTGGCAAAGCCCCACTGGACCAGACAGCAGAAGCAGCAGCAGCAGTAGGAGGAGGTGATATAAACACTCAAAGCAGACAGAGATCCTTGCTTTTATGGATAATACAATAGTCTTTCTCTTTGCTGCACAGAGATGGGCGAAACTACCTGTCTCGATCAATAAGCAAAGAGAGAGGGGTTAGATGGAAAGAAGAAAAATGGAGAGATGGAAGAATGTGGGCCCATAAATATGAGGTTGTAGTCACTGAGGGGAGAATTGGAGAAAAGGAATGTGTGTAAACGTCAGGAGAACTGGCAGATTTCTCTCTTTCCTGGATCACATATTTTTCGTTGTCTTTCACCTGCTGAGTAAATTCCTCTTTTTGTCTCTCTCAATATTTCAATTTCTCTCACCATCTTTATCTGTTAAATTGGGACATTTTGTCTTTTGTACTTCATGCCCCATTTCTCTCCTCAGCTTCCACTTCCACTGTCCTTTTTCTTTCTCTTTCCCGTAGTATCCTTCTTTTCCCTCTCAACAGTCCCTCACTTGTTTGTCTCATATGCCATCTTCCTGCACTGCTTACACTCATTCTTCTTGTCTTCTATATGAGCCATGTTTTTCTGTGCCTCTCTTTCTCTCTCTCTCTCTCTCTCTCTTTCATTACATAAGACCAAGCTCCTGTAGTGCTGCTCATTTATTCTCATTCCACTGGCTCGACCACGCCCACATCCTCTGTCTTACTGGAGTAGTGATGGTATTGATAGGCGGGTGGCCGTGCTATTAATAGCTGCACCAAATGAATGGAATTGAGGGTAGGTGGAGGAGGGAGGGGACGAGGGAAGAGAGGCAGATGACAGCAGCGGCGAGGGCGATGTGTAGCTTATTAATGTCTGTTGTCTGGGCTCAGCGACAACGTTAATGCTGATTGAATTCTAAGTAATTGGACTGTCGCCCTTATGGAAGGGGCACTAGTGTCCTTAAACAGCACCGTGTATCACCCGGGGTTCTGGACAGGCGTCATGTTAGTGACCCACAGCTTACGGGTGTTAAACCATGTGTGGTTTCTAGTACTAAACCTACAGTACATCAGCGACACAGATTTCTGTTTTTTTTTTTTTATTGCATTTGAACTAATTTTAATTGTGATTTTGGGTTGTAGATTCATAAAAATGAAATGCAATATCCAACAATCATCATTTAGATTTTATGATACTCTGCTTTTCTTAAAGAATATGAGGTGTAGCATGCATGTTGTATACCCCAAAAAGGTGAGAAAAGTGTGATTCATTTGTTTTTCACCTGTATGTGCATAAAACTTTGTGTTATAGCTGTCCCCAAACATCATTGTAAAGGTCTTAAAAAGTCAGGCGTTTATCTTAATGAAACTATCAGACACCCTGAACAAAATGTCCTTCAGCCTTCAATATTTCACCCTTAGGAATGAATCCTGTGCACTTCTTCTCTAATATAATTTACTGTAGCTGGCCCGTGTTCGTGACACAAAGAATTAGTTTAGATAGAAAATAGAGAAAAGGTTGCAGAGTTTCATAAGATACCTTTCTTCGTAAGGTTTCTTTTCCTTTTTGTGTCTACATTTCTGCTATAATTTACTGTGTTCAAGTGCTGTACATGTTGTTATGTCATTTTAAATTAGATTCAGATCACATCTCTTTTTCTGTTGCCCCATCATGATTTTGACATTACATGTTGCATCATTAAGAGCCAATATCAACAAATTTGGTGGACAGGCAGCAGGAAAATATTGATGCTTGGACAGACATCAAAGACATAGAGCGTGTTAAATTACTTGCCACTTATAGTAATTTAGCACCCAAATCACTGTTTACCATTGAATTCATACTCTAGATGGATGGTTAGTTTTTTGATACCTTAAGATGAGGAGATGCCTTCTCATAATCCACTGACCACTTGTATGCATTATTTTTTATTCCATAAAACATGTTGCAAACCTCTAAAATGATCTTTTCCAACATGAGAACCATTGGGTTCATCTAACTTAACTGAGCTCTAACTCTAACTGAGCGTTTAGCAGCATGTGGCCCTTGGCTGGCTCGCTTGATATCATAGATCGCAAGTGTCATGTCCAGTGTTGTACTGCTCTCATTTACAGTCATCACACACAGAGTCACAAATACACAATCTGTCACACACACCATGGCCTCAGGGCATCTGAGACATTCACAAATAACTCCTTTCTCAGCTGGTGCAGCACTGTGTTTGGGGTCGGGGTTGGGGGGTTGCTAGTGACATTTGAACAACCTTTTCGTCTCCCTAGAGCTGAACAAGCCCAAGGTGTGCTGCCACGCTTGAACCCACAGCTTAAAAAAGCTCAGCTAGCTATTTCCAGGCCCGCCTCTCCGAAGACCAGTCTCACTCACAGCACAACCAGCGTGTTAACAGAGGTCAGGATCTCTCCACAGGTACAACGGCTGTAATCAGAAGCTGGAACAGCGGTTTCACCACAGCAGGCCATAAGCAGCCTTCTACTGTATGAAACTGAAGGTCTTCCAAGGAGATTGTTTTGCAAACGGAATTGATTTTTTTTTTCTTTTTACCTTTTCTTTTCAGCCCTTTTGTAAAATATCCTGCCGTTTTCTCCCTGGGTAAACAAATCTGTACCAGTAAGAGGGTTAAAGGATTTGTACTATTAGCAGTGGGTATCATTTATATTACATACTTTCTGATTTTAAGTCCTCTAAAGCACTAAATTGAATCATAATACCAGCACAGTATATCAGTGCATATGTAAATGGCTAAGTAGACAGAAATGCAGGAAGTCCAAATATTGGTTTCAGGAACTGATAAATGTAATCGAAAAGCATGTTTCTACATTAATCCTCATTAATAACTGTTTTGAATACCTACCCTACTACATATGATATTGTACTATCACTTTTCTTTGGGTGTTGTCGTCCTTTACAAATTCTTTACAAAACATGTAACTAAATCAAAGAGCAAGTTAAGACTAGGACTGTGAGGTGCTTTACATTTTGATGTTGAGTCATATTCAGGCAAGGCGCCAGCTTAGCAATGACATTTAACGTCAGTGTACAATCAAAGGTAGCATCAGCCATGCAGTCAAGCTGGAATAATACTACACCCACGCCTGATCACCCACATACAGATACATGGAGTACAATGTACATAAGATAGGCTGCCATGGTAACTGCAAGGGTCTATGGACTTCACTCTGCTTGAAGTTGTCTCCATGACAATTCTGTGTCTCCTTTCGCCTTTGTCTCTGAACATCCTGCCTTAGTTCATTAAGTACGTGATATTTGGATAATTGGAACGTTTGTAGGTGGCTAGCTACTTATGAATCCATCCCAAATTTCACCCACTACTTGTACAACCTTCTGGCAACCATTGCAGTCACTACCATACAGAATGTATATTTGGGGTTAAGGTGCAAGAATACAGTGCATATTGGTGCTTGTAGTAACATTATAAAGGAGTGCTGGAGGTTAGAATCACAGAAAACCATCCTTACTGACTGTGTATTTCTTAATAGAGTTCAGTTCAGTTTAGTTCAGTTCCTCCCGCTTATTCTGGAATTGGGTCGCGGTGGCAACAGGCTAAGCAGGGCATTCCAGACGTCCCTCTCCCCGGCAATGTTTTCCAACTCTTCCTGGGGGATTCCAAGGTGTTCCCAGGCCAGAAGAGATATATAGTCTCTCCAACGCGTCCTGGGTCTACCCTGGGGTCTCCTCCCAGTTGGGCGTGCCCAGAAGATTTCCAAAGGGAGTCTCCCAGGAGGTATCCTAACCAGATGCCCGAACCACCTCAACTGGCTCCTTTCGACGCAAAGGAGCAGGGGCTCTACTCCGAGATCCCTCCGGATGTCCAGGCTTCTCACCCTATCTCTAAGGCTGAGCCCAGACACCCTCCAGAGGAAACTCATTTCAGCCGCCTGTATCCGCAATCTCGTTCTTTTGCTCACTACCCAGATCTTGTGACCATAGGTGAGAGTCAGAACGTAGATCAACTGGTAATTTGAAAGCTTTGCCTTTCGACTCAGCTCCCTCTTCACCACAACGGTCCGGTACAGTGACCGCATTACTGCTGATGCCGCACCGATCCGCCTGCATACAGTATGTGTATATATATATATATATATATATATATATATATACACACCATTAAGCCATAAAATAAAACTGATAACTGGTTTTTAATGTTGTGGCCAGTTGGTGTATGTATACACTGACATGCATGTCACTTTTGAAGAAGAAACTTTAAAACTCAAACTTGATTTTGATGTTTGTTTGAAATCCTTCAAAACACATGGGTGTAGTGGAAAACATGCGGTGTGATCAAAGCTATAAACAAAGTTGTTTTTCTTAGGTTTTCAAACACTTTAGAGATGCAGGGTTTTCACCCTCAGCTGCAAATACAGTATGCATGTATGCACAGATACACATTATGCACATACATAAGCATAAGTGCTCTGGCCTAGCTGTGTGCCCTACCACTAGTTTGAGGTCTCCTATCATTCATGGATGAAAAAAATCCCCTCTAGGGTCTAAACTCTTGTCAGTCACAGCGTCTCACACAAAGACACTCAGGCGCATGCACACACGCTCCACTATTCCATCCTGCTGCATAGTATCTGTCGGGACCAGCTGCACTGCATGGCTACAACACAGCCAAGCAACACCACCTCCATTCTCCCCTCCTTACAATATAGGTCTATTCACAGCACCCCTCCCTTCCCGACGCTGTGCGTGTCTCCATAATGCAGCCCTCTAGCTCTCATTCACATATCCACAGCAGGAACCCAGTAGGCACCATAAAAGGACACATTGCCTTTCTTCCACAGCGTCATGAAAATCAATATCTGGAAAAGAAAAACCAACAAAAATCTAATCTGTTATTTCTGTAGTCTGGTAATTTTGATATACCTAACAAATTAACAAGAGAATAGGAACTATGAGACAGGGTTTATAATACATTTTGAGTATTTACGACACTCACAAGCATGTATGTGTAGGGTATGTATTTGAAACAATGCAATTAATAGTGTTTCCTCAACAAGCTTTTCACTTAAGGTAGAATTTCTTATGTCAATGGAAATTAACATGCAATGCCAAAGCTGTAAACAGTTTTATAAATAAGGATGTTTGTTCTAACTGCAATTTTGCTGCTGTACAGTAGTGAATACACCCATGTGTGTATTAGCATAGCCTCCTAGCCATGCTGACACTGATATGACAGCTCGGATTAAGAAGATCCACCCTACAGCGTCTTCTTTGGTCACAACACTTCTGTGTCTCAGTCCTCATACTGACTGTAGCCTCACAGCCAGAGAAGTGCTCTGCTTCTTCCTCTTCCTCACTGCAGAATCGCACCAGCTTGAATCTCCTGGTGCAGTAAATGTGCAGTAGGTTGCTATGAACAACGTGCAGGTGTCGAGTGAACCACAAATGTAAAACTACTTTGGTTTGAAAGAAAAAGAGATATTTAGCATAATCAGCAACATAGTACTGTATACCCTCAAACACACATTAGTGACACATTTTATGCTTTTCTATGGGAAAAGTATTGCCTTTGTGTTAGTGGTGTTAAAAATACAATGGCTTTTGTTCAACAAATATTTATTTGTCATTGTTGTTTTTCTTTGACAGTCAGTCAATTTCAAGTGAAAGTACAAAGAATCACTGTTTACATTTATTCTTTACAAATGACTAAAAGGTACACATTACATCCTGACCTACATGGTGCAAGGACAATAGGAGCTACAGAATAATGAATATAAATATCTCAACCTGAGCAGTCAGAAAGGTCTTCACCGCCATGTGGTATGAGATTAAATGAAGATGATGGATGGTGATTTCAGTGGGCAGCCCGTCTTTGACCTTTAGCTCCTCTTTACCATTCAACTGCAGCAATCCCAGTGTACGCAGTATACATGATGACATTGTGCTGGAGGTGAAACTGGTAGAGATACTTTTCTGTTAAGGGTGTTCAACATAAATTCTTGTCATGTGAAATGTGATAAGAGTAGTAGTCACTTTGTTTTCCACATGCTAGGCGCTAGCTCTTGTCTTTATATTTGACATTTTCCCCTTCCCACTGTGTCTGCTTCCCACATTATCTGTGTTATATTAACCAGTAATAGAGTGTGTCCTCACAACCATTACTTCAAAAAACAATAAATAAATGTGTACTTATTTGACAGCTGCCTTACACAACTAACTTTATATTGGCACTGAGAGGTGACTACAAAATTTGAACCTGGCATTTCAGTAATGTGTGCGTAGTACACTGATTTTTTTTTCCCAAGCCTGCTGCTTGTCTGTAATGCTTTACACTCCAGGATACCAAACAGCCAAGAGAGGCACACAGTCTAACAACAGTCTGCCTTTCATTGGATTGAGTGCTTAAATTGTCACATTATGTACATGAAGACCAGGATTTAATTTTTGACAAATAGTGTCAACCTATGACATCTCAATTTCCAGTGCAGTCTTTATGACAGGCAAGTAAGCTGCACTAAAGGCAATGACTGCTAATGTTGTCAGTGCCCATCAGCCTGGGAACTGAATTCAGACAAACCTTTGCCCACTGTTGATAAATATAAATACTGGCCTCTGCCTGCTAAGCAGGTTTAGTGTTGGTCCGTTGATGGTGCTAGCTGAATGTTGGTATCCAGGCAGTGAACCAGTACTAATTTGCTCCACTAACCACCTATCCCTCTATATTACAGCCCCCAGACTCTTGAACAAGAGGGCTGTCAGTGAACTGAGCTACACTACAGAAGCCACTGCATTTACAGTTTACATTTGGACAAATGTGTTATGTTATATGTCTTATGACAAGATACAACCAATGCTAACATTTTACTCTTGTAAATTACATGAAATTACATTGATAACTAGCCTTATTAACAACAATTTGTAAAACAAACAGCGTGAAGTGCCTACATTCATATGGTGAAGAACAAGAAATTGGAAACATTCAAAATACTGTACTACTACTGTAATATTGGAACAGTACAACAACATAGTTTAGGCATGAGTGCATGCTGCAGGTTTAGAACCATTTGCCATTGCATGCCATGCTTGTACCCTAAAAGGCATAACAAAATGCTGCATTATTATCCAATATTATCACAAATATAATAACTGTAATGTCCATTAAGCCACAGGTGGACAGACAATACTTATATCTGTATCCACAGCACCGTTGTTGTGTCAAAATTATGGATACTGACCAAAACCAAGGTAGATGATGGTCTCATGGAAACACAGCTTAACTGATGTGAACAAAACACATAAAAAAGAAATGGATACCCCCCCCCCAAGATTTGGAGAATGTTGGTGTTTTGCTTTTTGTCATTGTAGTCTAGTCACATTAAGACATAGTGGTGCATTGACAAACTTCTTACACCATCAACGCTATGTCTTTCATTTCAGAGGAAATTTGAAATGAAAGTCATATTTGAGAAATACTGGAGAGACTCATGACACAATTTGGCAAACATCCCATAAGCAGCTGCATATTAACTACTGTTGATGTGACAGCATGTAACTTGAGACATTAGATAGTAAATCATGATATAATATCTCTGACTGGAGGGAAGTCTCAACTTAATTTTCAAGTATAATTTTGAACAAAATACCATGCTGTTTGGCCACCATACCATGCTTCAGTGGTGTATCCCACCTCAGGATTCAAGACCAGAACGAACTATTGTACACTTTTTCCTGGCCACCAGGGTGTGTAATAACTTTTAACCTTCAGTTGACATTGGGTCAACAATGTAGACTTTGGGTCAACAATGTAGACTTTAAACATAAGGCAGGCCTTCCATAAATGTTTTTGGATTATTTTGAGTGTAATATTTAGTGCCATGTGATTATTTTTATACTAAGGTGCCATATATATGTGTAGAAACTTTATTCACTTGTCCTGCTAAAATGTCCTTGAATGAAACCGTGAAATCGTCCTTATTCACTGTACTGTGAGTTGCTCTGGATGAACCCATCAGCTGAACACCTTTAATGTAGATGTAAACTCCCTGCTTATGCCAACACATTGTTGAGACTGGAATCAGCAGGAGCCCAGGGGGTGGAGGAGGGTGGGATGCTGGGAAGCAGTGAAAGGTGAATCAGCCTCCACCTTTGTTTCCAAGTGGCCCTGCTGGCTTTGTTTTGGAGCAGAATGAATTATTAACGGTGGCCTTCTGGTCGTGTTTTTCATCAGTGTCCACCTCCAAAGGTAAAGAACACTGTGCTGAGAGATCTCCATTGACTGGCTTCACCCATAGTGACAGCAGAACTTCAATACTTCACCAGCTTGAATGTTCTCCTTTAAAGAGGTGGTGTGTCAAGAATTTGGTTGGCTGCATGCCACCTTTTCTGTAAAATGTTATTGCAGCCTTTCTCCTGAAAGCCATATTCCCTTGCTATTGTTCAGATAACATGTTTGGTTTGCCATGATGGTTTGATATATGATAAGTTGATATAGTGAAATAGTAGAATGTCTCCTGTTGTCCATCTGTTGCAAGTATACCGTAGTAGTCTTACAGGATATCTCTATACTTTCTACAAAGGATTGACTTGTACAACTTTCAGTGTAAATTTACGCAGCAGTGCATCCTCACTGACACATCAGTTCAGCCAGCAAATTCTACTAGTTGTTGAGTCTACATAGTATAAAATCCCTACCACCTTTTCCAAATAATCACAGCACTCCAGTCTTCCTGGAAGAGGGCAGGTGCAGTGCTGTTTTCGAAAGTAGCCATTTTCCATCTGACTTGCAGCCAGCCGCTTCTCATAATGGGTTCTCATTGTTAAAAAAAAAAAAAGAAAACAGTAATGTTAAAAAATTGCTCTGAATTTTCCTTTTTTGCAAGACTCTCCTGCCCAGACATGATGCTTGACAGTGTCTTTCCATCCGCTTGTCTGCTTAGCCAATTTGTCACTTGATCCTCTTTATCATCTGCTGGCCAGAGGATGCTCCCAACTGGCCAAAATGCCTGGCAACTGTAACTAAGGTGCAAGCATAACTGTGCTAAGCTGTTGGTTAAATAAAGAATAAATACACTATACATATAGACATATTTTACTAGGATTAGCTGTCCAAGATGTTCCTGTGGATTATGGAGTGCCATCCTGTACACATACACTAATGTATTTTAGAAAGTGGCCAGATGAGACTGATGACTACTAATTGTTTTTCCTTTTTCCACCAAAGTGTTATGAAATGTAGATTTTGTAATTATTTGCTGTGATACTTACACTAACAAACTGGGGCTAGGTAGATGCTTGGAGAGGGGAGAGGGGAGAGTGAGAGGAAGAAGTGGGACTGTAATGGGAGGGGGAAGTAAGATGGGGGAAGGGGGGAGGGGTGGGGGCTTTAGTTAATAGAAAATAGACTCTGAGAGATAAGTAATATGTAAATAGGAAATGTATCCAAATTTACCTCTGGGAGCGAGCCAGTGTGAGAGACAGAATAATGTGGCAGGGAGCCTCAGGTGCAGCTGGGAGGAGAGGAGGCGGGGCAGTGAGCAAGAGGCTAAGGGAGAGAGAGAGAGAAAGAGAGAGAGAGTGTGTGTGTGTGTGTGTGTGGAAAGAGAGAGAGACTGAGTGTGCAAGCTAGAGAGATTGTGTGGAGAGGGAGGGAGGGAAGTGTAAGCCAGTCACAGCATCTCTCCTTCTCACTGCACCAGGGCTGAGGGACTCTTCGTCCCCTCGCTTCCCTCGCTGCAGATTTAACTCATTTCCATCAGCGCAGTCATCTTTTTTTTTCTTGCTTTTTACTTGCTGCTTTTGACAGATGCATTGCATTCATCTTTCTCTATGCCAGGATTTAAGGATCTATTTATTGAAAACACGGGTTGTCCTGTTTAACGGAATTAAAAAGGGGACGTTTGCAGAGGACAGTGCTTAAGACTGGGACTCCGACCGAGACTTGGTCTTTTCTTTATGCTGCTAGAGTGGATTCCCCTTTTGTTGCGCTGCCAGTGTTTTGTTCAGGGCAACAGACATACCGAGAGAGGAGTTAAATACGAAGCTGTAGGATCCCATACCTCTAGAACTAAACAGCGTGCATACTTAGAGGGACTAAGGCAAGTGAGAAAAACTACGGTTGTGCTAGGCACTTGAGGAGAAGGTGCTAAGCCTCTCTGTGCCAGTGCTTCAGGATGTCACAACAAAAATGCAGATAACAAGTATACGGGATAAATAAGTGGATTGCCGATTGATCCCCACACCCCTCTCTGCAAGTGTCTGCCACAGGATTGCTGAGGAGCCGAAGTGAGTGGAGCGCTGAGTTATTCAGCTGGCCTCTCATTGCTCCTGGAGAGTCCTTTCACCTGCCTGCATGGGAGTCTGACATTCAACGCTTTCATCAGCTACTGGACTTTTACATTTGTTTGTCTTTCGCGACTTGCAGTCCAGAACACTGAGAGGCAAGTTTGCACATTTGGATTTAAACTTTAAATCACTTTAATGGCAGAAGTCATCCAGACATTTTGACCCGCTTGGTTGTTACCTCATTCTGCCTGGGGATGCCTTGTAAACACATTTTTCCCCCAGCGCCATGTGTGTTGAGAGAGCTGTGACATTATCTCCTGCGGAGATCCCCATGTTGTTCTAGCCTGTGTCTGTGTTTTGATTCAGACAATAGCTGGGCATACATGGGCTCCAGACACTGACCAGAGGACCACCAAAATAAGGGAAGCCTGCTGTTACATAGTAAACACACTAGCACCCATGGCAAAATGAAACTTTGGATTGTACTGAAGGGTTGATTTACAGAGATGGATGTAATTATACACCGAGAGAGACTCCTAAGAAGCTTTTTTCCCCTCAGCAATAGCTGCCTAAAATGTTTTTTTGAAAGGTAACTGCACTCAGTAAGTTTCATCTGATATTTGAAATAGGGGCCATATGCTGCTTGCGTATTTGATCTCCTTTGATGATCTGTCAAGAGAGGACAGCACTGTACTTTGCTTCATGCTTTAACCTCTTCATATGGTTTCCTCCCTCGCATCTTCTGTGCTCTCTGCCCTTGTGAGGACAGCCTATGCCGTCAGCCTCCCGATGGCAACCCTCATTAGAATCAGGAGATGAGGCCACAGACTGGCAGGCAAAGCAGCAGGGAAACTCGCCTTTGGGATAGATGCTGGCCACAACACTAATGCTACCCTGCCCTAGGTTTACTGAAGGAATACAGCTTTTTCCCTCTCTCTACTCCTGACTGTTACCCACCCACTACTTTCACTAACCAGGAGTGATTGGCAAAGGAGAGCTGAACGGGTTGTCCTACTCTCCCAGAGGCTGTATTGATTTTCCTCCAGTCAGTGTTCATTTGAGTTGAGACCCAGCTATGTGAGAGTAAGGTGAAAGAGAGAGTGAGTGTGCTAGAGAGAGTATTGAGCTCCGTTAACTGAGGGAGGTTGCAGACGCCCAGTAGGGAGCGGGAGGGGGCCGGCAGTTCTCCAGTTTCAGGCCAGCTGCCTTATGGGTGGCACACCACAAACCTGACCCACCTGGATAGCACCCAGAACAATGAACCAGTCTGAACTGACAACGGACCCAGTGCTCACTGCCAACAGCAGCCATGGAGACTTCTTTCCTGGAAGGGCCTCCAACCACTCCTGTCCGTTGGGCTGGGGGCTGAATGAAGGCCTGGAGGCTTGCGTCCTGGAGACTGCTGTCATTGTACTTCTGACAGTGCTCATTAGTGCAGGGAACCTGATGGTAATCTTTGTGTTCCACTGTGCCCCTCTTCTACATCACTACACCACCAGCTACTTCATCCAGACCATGGCCTACGCTGATCTGCTGGTGGGTCTTAGTTGCCTGGTGCCCACCCTGTCTCTACTCCACTACCCAGCTGGTGTCCAGGAGCCCATCACATGCCAGGTCTTCAGCTATGTTATCTCTGTACTGAAGAGTGTTTCAATGGCTTGCTTGGCCTGTATCAGTGTGGACCGCTAGCTGGCCATATCTAAACCACTATCTTACAACCAGCTGGTGACACCATGCCGACTAAGAGGCTGCATCACCCTCATCTGTGTCTACTCGAGCCTGGTTTTCTTGCCCTCCTTCTTTGGGTGGGGTAAGCCAGGATATCATGGGGACATTTTTGAGTGGTGCGCTCACTCCTGGCCCACCTCTGCCCTCTTTACAGGCTTTGTAGTGTGCCTGCTCTATGCACCTGCTGCACTTGTGGTCTGTTTTACCTACTACCATATCTTTCACATTTGCCAGCAACATAATAGGGAGATCAGTGAACGGCGGGCACGTTTCCCTAGCCAGGAGATGGAGGCTGGTGAGGGAGGTAGCAGCGGCGGGCATCAGGGAGGGCATGGACCAGATCGCCGTTATGCTATGGTGCTCTTCCGCATCACCAGTGTTTTCTATATGCTCTGGCTGCCCTACATAATCTACTTCCTGCTAGAGAGCTCCCATGTGCTGGATAGTCCTGCCCTCTCCTTCATCACCACCTGGCTGGCCATAAGCAACAGCTTTTGCAACTGTGTCATCTACAGTCTGTCTAATAGCGTGTTCCGCCTGGGCATGCGTAGGCTCTCGCAGACAATTTGCTCCTTCAGCCACTGTGCGGCTGATGACAGGGATTTTCTGGAGCCTAAACCAAGGAAGAGGGCAAACTCATGCTCCATCTAGAGGGATGACTTCTACAGGATGAGGATGAAGATACTCCCTGGAGATCAATGAGTGGGAAACATGAATATTGACAAGCTGACAGCTTGTTAACTTTCAGTTAAATTAGCGGGGAGCTTGATTAAACAGAAAAACACTTCCTGTTACAACAGCCTGTCAGTTGACACCAGTGACTTTGCCTTGGTCACAATAAACTGATTTATTGCGTACAAGCTTTCAAGGAGATGGGTGCAGTGTAAACAGGGGTTAATAACAGATTGGCACTCTGTGGTGGCTTCAATTCTAAGCTATATGACATAGCTGTGGATCACATAAGTAATAGTCTCCCCATGGCTTCACTAGCCTTTGCATCTCACTGTTTGTCATTTGCAGGTCAGACCTGGTAAAAGGAAGACAAAACTGTAAATTCAAAAAGATTCTGAATATTTCTCAGACATCAAATGTGAGCACTCATTTCAGACCTGTTAAATTTTGTTGGTGTTGTAAATTTGATCAACCTTCTACTGGATGTCTTCGCTCTTTTCTATGACTGTCATTAGCAGATATCTTACACTTTGTGCTCACAAATCTGTTTAGATTGTAAATGAATATTAGGCATTTAACTGTATAACCATGAGTGACAATGATAACAGCCATTATGCTGCTGATAAGCAGGTGGTGTATGGCCTTGACTGTTTTCTGGGAAAGTGACTGATCCTTCTATGTGTAAGACTTGTGGTGAGTCTGTAAACATGATGTAAGTAGGTGAATAGGAGACAGATGCAAAAACAATAGCGATGTACAGGTCAGGTCCTCTGCCACAATTTTTCCAATTAATAGAGTGATTGGCCAGTCACCAATCTGGCAGTTGGTTTTGAAATTTGGAAATCTGTTTTCTCAAGTTTTTCTGTTGAACATGCTACATAATCCAAACAGTACTGTAATCTTAACCAGTAAAAATTAATATTGCACCATGTAGATAGTTATGCAAAACATACAGCATTAGACCAAGGACTGTAAAAACTATCTAAACTTAGAAAGAGGAGTGTTGAAACCTTTAAATGAAGTTTAAATCCCCCAAACTGGAATTAATACTTTTACTTAACTTATTTGTAAAATCTGTAATGTAGACTGTCAAATTTCCAGCATATTTAACACCTTACCTACTGCATTAGTGTGATTTCCACATGACATGCTGCTTCCCATAGTTTACCAATTTTAAATATCAACTCCTTATGTTTAGTCACCAATTGATCGGTGGACCCCTTACTAAAAAGCACCTTATTTTTCAGGATTCAGACCAAGGGTGTGTCAGAAAACACCCTGTGGTTTGACACCAGAAAAGCCTGTGCCTGAGGGTAGTGAACTGATGCTCATCAGATAAGTACCCAACACAGTGTTTTCCCCAAGGTCCCCATAGGTTTTGTAAAATAGCCCATCAGCACCAGGATTCCCACCAATGGTGTGGCATTCCTGATATGGCTGTTATGAGTATTCTGCTAACAGTTTGATGCATGATGCTCATGACAGCCATTTCTAACCAGGAAATAAATATTATATCCCTCTTCCCTGTATATGGAGAGTCACGTATACTGGATAGTATACCTGACAGAGTAAGGAGCAGTAAAGAGGTGATAAGAATTGGCGGTGATGGACATGAAGATGCAGCCTGGTTTAGGTGCTTTGCATCAGTGGGCGTGGCGCTGTCTTTGTTAGAGATGATGGTGGATTTTATTTCACTGGCGCTGGTGCGGGGCTCAGGTTAATGTGATCTGATCTGTCTGGAGGTTGCTGTGAGGGTTAAAACTTAACTGATCTGAAATTACATGGATTGTGACAAAGGTTAAGGCTATCAGTAGCTTATCTTACTTTGTTTGTTGGAACAACAGAGCTGGACAATGTTCATTGTTTTAATTTGCCCCACTTTCTTTAGCTGTACCAGTTCCATTCAGACATTAGAAGTCTTTCAGGCCTGAATGTCTTAAAGCGTCTCAGTGCTTTTGTGAATAGACAGTATTGCACTCTTCACAGGTAAAACCTAACTTTGGGAATCACAGTGTAAATCAAGTGTTGAAATTTCCTTAACACATTTTGTGACAGGTGACTGTGGCACGTGAGCTTTTCTTGGAGATGGGTAGTGCCTTCATTCTGCTAAAAAATAGCTCTTTTGTTCTTCTTCTGCCTCCCAGCAGAGACTGTTCCACCAATCTGGAGCTTTTGATGAACAAATAACGAAGATGATGTGTGCTGCTAAAACAACCTGCAGACTGCTGGTTATGATTCTCACCCTTTGCTGCCTTTTGCCCTAGTATAGTCATTCCAGTCAGTTTACCTTGTACATTCCCTTGATCTGACTGGATCAGTGTCAAAGCGTAATTCATTTAACAGAATACAGCCACGTGCTATAGCCAGCGACTTCGCTGATTTCCCTCTTGCTCATGTGTAGTATTGTTGGTCATCTATTGGTTTAGGCCTCGCTTGCTATGTTGTCCATGCTAGAAACCAGTGACACAGCAAACCCAACCCCTTGATATTGTAACTGTTATTCCAGTCTATGCTGCTTAACAGTACCTTGTGTAAGTCATTCCTCATTTTAAAGCTGCATTAAGTGATTTTTGACTACTAGGGGCAGAAAGACTCCAGGCCTTTTGCTTATTATAGTTTAGTGACATGTTAGCAAGCAGCTTGCCACTTGACACATCCAGCAGAAACCGAGTTACATGAGCATTCCAGTAGAGTCTTTCTGGCCACCTTATGAATGTAAGTAAATATTGTTTTTAAGCCAAGGTTTGGTAAACCACTAACAGAAAAATATATGTGTCTCTTGGGTTATCTACATGCTCTACTTTCTTCACCAGCCACTTGTTTACTTCAGCTCTTTACAGTTTTGCATGAGGTAGATAACCTGTAGTCAACTTGAAATAGTCACGTGCTGAGTGGCTTCCCATGGTTTATACTGTATGTGCGGCAGTGTTTTTGGTTTTGTTGGTTGAGATAACTGGGATAACCAGATCAGTGAGGGTAAAAAACAGCTGTGTAAAACTGCAGAATAGGAATGTTGATTCTCAGAGAGATTATCAGCATTCATCACCCTTAACATAATCAGGGAGTTATTTAGTCGTGCAATTTTTAAAAACGTGTTGCTTTATGCAGCTTTAATGCATTGAATTGTTCTGTATACGTGCCCTAAAGATGTATTTAGGAAAAAGTGAAAAGAAAAAAAAGATGTTGAGAAATAATTAGCGTTATGGACATGCTGCCTTTTTTTTTAAAAACTTTTTCCAGCTACACATGAACATACCTGTGTCCATGTACCGTCTGAAACTGATTTAATTTTCCATGACTTTATGGTACAGGTTCTGCGGGTTTCCACTTGAACAAGAATGGGTCCAAGTCATTAATTTATCAGTGTCGATCTGACTTCTACCTACAAGTACATGTTCTACTATCTGGCGTCTACATCATTTCTGTAGATGGGAGACAACAGGTTGTCTGAGCTCTTGTGAATTCCCTTCAACAGCCACTTATGACCTGGCATATATGAGGAACTAACAGTAAGGGAAACACACAGCATATACGTGTCAAATAGACTACAATTATTTTTTTATTTTGATAACCTTGTTTTTGTGCTCCTTTGGAGCATAGTGCAGTGAGGTAGTAGATGAAATTTATAGGCTCTGAATTGAGTGCTGTATTATCTTCACAGTAATGACGACAACAAATATTATATAAGACAGGAAAACTAAATTCTGTAATGACTCAAATAAAATAGCTCAATTGTTACCATGTAATGTAAAAGTTGGAATATTCCTTTAAAGTGGAGGTTACAGTATTTGGTCAGAGATTGCACAAATAATGAATTCCTTTGGTGAACTTTTTTTTTGTAGCAGGTTATATGTTAAATGCGATATCTTGGCTCAGGGTTTCAAAAACTCCAAACCATTGAATGAGTATTTAAAAATAAATTGCTATATGTCTGTATTACACTGACCAAACTGAAGTGTTAGAAAAATCAAAACTGTTTCTTATAAACAAGTTGTCTTATTTTTAAAAGTGCATTGATGGGGGCTTTTTAGTTGAAGAGTTAAGTAAAGAGTTTAATTACAGGTTGATATGTATTGTTATTAAATTATGTTAAAACCTTTACACAATATACTGTATATGGTATACTGTATGTAAGTGTCTGTATCTGTTTTTAATCTGCTGTACAGCCAAAAATAAAGACAAACATTCGACAAAGGTATGGCGCACCCATTGTGTTAAATCAAGTAGGCTGCTGATGTTTTTTAGTGGGAGGCAGAGTGTGTTAAATTACACAGTATCTATTTTTTATTTTGAAATTTGTCCAAAGGCTATGGTTTGCTGTTGCTGCCAACCAATAAAAGGGGTGAAAATAGTGAACCATTCACATTTGTGTGGTTGCTTTTTGTGAGATGTGTGTGTTCTGTAGCGACAGTCATCAACAACAAGTAGGGCTCCCAGTCACTCATATTCCTCCACTCACCAATTTTAAAAATTGATGAAGAGGATGGAGATGTGGAGCTGTGACTGTGTATTTCCAATTTTAGTCTGAAGACTTGATGGGATCTGTCACGATTACTAGCATACTGCCTTAGCAAGCATTGTTAAGGTGCCCTTGAGCAAAGATGGTTGGATATTGAGAGTTATTTTTAGAGATGTCTTAGCTTTGTAAGAATACTGAAATTGAAAAAGGTGTGTGTGTGCATAAATAATGTAAATCTATGTATTTTGTTTGGTCTTCTGTCTATCGAAGCGGATCAAATGTTTAGCTTGCTCTCGTTGGCGGTAATCTGGGGAGGTAAAAATGTCTGCCCTGTATTCACTCATTCATTTTCCCTAATGATTGTATCCTGTCTGTTTAAACTTCTGCCTCTGAGGTTCTCAGAAGGCGCATCAGTGAATACTTTGCAACAAATATGAAACAAACAAAGCAAAGATTAAACTTTCAGGTTTCCAGTCTCCATTTTCCTCTGAGCCAGCATATACAAGCTGATCAGGTGGCATTTACACAAAGTAACAACTCTACAGCAGGGTAGCCTTTCCTTTACTGCAGTTGGGAGTTAATACACACCATCATGTCTTCTCTGGGCATCCTCATTATAGAGCCCAATCCCTTGTTCTTGGTCCTAATTAGCCTTTATGAAATTCAGACACTCAAACTTTGTAGACTGCAGTGAGCTTGAAGCTTCAGCCATAACCCTACTGTCTTTACTCAGTAGTTTAGTGGAGAGATGAACAAAAGGAGATGAAGGGTATTGGAAGAAAATTTGAAAGAAGTAAGAACAGCGGATCATGGAGGAACTAGATGGAGAGAAGAGATAAGAAACATAGATTGAAGTAATAAAAATGTAGGTGCAGGAAAGAGGAATTGGGTTGAGGGAAGGAACAGGAGCAAGAGGAAGGAGGAAGAAGAGTGATCAGAGAATAAGCCAGTTTCACATTCATTTCATACACAAATGACAGTTACATTACAAAATAAAGAATTTAGTGTATTTCTATACCTCATATACAACATTTTGTGTTTTCACCGTTCTTAGTAGCTTTTATACCATAAAGGTTGCATGTATAACTATAGCAGCACAAAAGAGCCATTTTGAAGTAGTTTACTTATAACATGACACAAGCTATTTACTCACAGAGCTGTGAAAAATGCTTAGTGCATCAAAAATGTTCTATGGCATAAAGCTTAAGAACTATTTTAATGTATTGTTTTGAGTTCTTTTTTTTTTGTGTGTGTAGATCCAGTGGGTTTAATTTTCATGCCAGCAAACACTTTAAAGAGCAGGCGGCTTTTGGATGCCTCACCAGTTTTTTCTTATTTTTGATATGTTGTTTTGGAACGACAATCTGTATTTGTTCCTCCTACCAAAAAGCACTGGATCCACTCACAATTATTCAGCCAAACCAAGAGAAGCATCCCGGTCCAGGCCTGCTCAATATTCATAACTAACACTGCATCAGGAATTCCCTTTTATTTTCCACAAATGGCCTTTTCGCCTCACTTCTCTTTCCTTTCCACGTCTGCCACTCTCCTCCTCCTCTTTCCGTCCTGATTGAGAAAGGCCACCTGACCCTCTTTTGAGGTGGGGAAGTCATAATTGGAGGGGCCAGTTCCTACCTCTGTGTGCTAATGGTGGAGCCTTCACGAGCCACAAAAAGCAACGCTGATGACATAAGGAGGACACACTCATACACCCCACGCAACACACCCTCATACATCTTGCATGTCCTCAGTCTTTGAAAATGCTGGCTGCAGCCTGATAGCTGACAGGTGTTATTCTAGTTATAACCAATTGTGTGTTCTTTACAGTAAGTAATGTGCAGTGTTAAACATTTTAAACATTTATTTATCTATTTATAAGACTGAGCTACTCCCACTCAGTGGCTCTGTGAGTCTCTGTGCTTCTTTGAGCTTAATGTATCGGCCGGGATCATCAAGTCACTAGGATTAATTCTCCCAGACCGCGGATGTCTGTACCAAATTTCAAATGTCCATCTAATAGTTGTGAGATATTTCAGTCTGTGAACTAGTAGTGGTCGACCAGCTAACTGACATGCCATCGTTGCATCACTGCTAGCTACAAGCGTGGCTAAAGTGAACAAAACACAATGAAGGCACTTGTTGTGTGCATGCAAGTTCTTTTTTCCCATCTTTACCCAGTTTTCCCCAGACAAGGTAGAGGCCACTTTCACCCTGAAAGTCAATAAGTTGCTAAGACCATAACGGTTGTTAACATTTGTGAGTCAACTCACGACACTAGTTTTTTAGCAAGTGAGCAACAGTGTCAGGCAATGGAAATGTATAAAAATTTGTAAAATCTTGAAATAATATTGAAATGACTGAACCATAAAACTAACTGCATTAGAAGCTAGAGTTTGACGATGGTAATGAGAACATACGACTTGTTTCTTTTGGCGTTCAATACTGTTAGCTCTCAGTGTATAGCTGATGGTGCTCGGCAGCCCATCAGGAGGCACTCCGCGGTGTGATGGGTTTCATAGCAGTCTGTGACAGGCGTAACTTTTGCTTTCTCTGATTGACGATCTCATATTATTTTCCCTGCCAGAAGATGAACAAAGATACTAAAATCTGAGTTTTTTGGTAAACATGAGAGAATGTATAGGAGTTTCGTGTGAGGTGGATTGAACTTCGAGTTGGGGGAGTTGTGGGAGTTAATGATTTTTGATGATGATATTTTTTCTCTATGTAGATGTAATGAAGAAAAGAATACCAGTAATAATGTTTAGTGTTTATTAAGATGAAAACATAGATAAGCATAAAAAGGCTTCAAGTGCCTGACCAATTAATATCCCAAAAGATGGCACCACTCCCCCAGAATCGATGCATCGGATAGAAGTAAATCTGTACATGTAGTAAGTGATCATGAAAGCACACTGTGATGCTGCAAGTACCTGCAGTTTCATGAGAACACTCTCAGGGCTCTCAGCAGAGCATACTGAAGGGACTTGACATTTTATTCAGAACACTGTACCTTTTATTTTATGAATGGCACTATCTCTATAATTACCCTGGTTGCTAAGAGATTAGGTCCAGCAACAAAATGGTTTGCAGTTTCAACCTCATTCATGAGACCCCTGAATCCTATCAAGGTCTTACAACAATAAACTGAAATCTTACCTAGCCACTCATTGTAGGGTGCCTTGAATAAAGTGTTGGAAAATTCCCTAAAAATGTGGAATCTCAAACTTCCATCAGCTACTTTTCAGGTTCCCCAACACTTCCATTCCACCACTTGTCCTGGTGGAATTGCCATAGGTAGGTGGGCTTTCTATCCATCAGTGGCCACTTGCCTGAGAGCTTTCTCTCTCCAAATGTGCATTGGTTTCACCGGTTGCAAAGTAACACTCAGCATTCCACTTTCAGTTTGAAAAAAGTCTGATCCTGCAATTTTGCTTATTGTCCTTTCAATCTCAGTTGCGCCATCACTTTGTCCCTTTTTGTCTTGTGTAGCGCTGACCTACGCAACTAAAGAATCACTTTGGTGAAATCCCTCACCCTTAGGCTCCATAGCATCTCTATGGTTGTAGCAACTATGAAAACCAATTTAGGTCGGGGTTGTTGTTTGTCTTGGACTTTAATGGAACAACAATGCTTCTGTCTCGGCTGATAAGGACAAAATTCCTCTGGTGATAAGATTAAATGGGTTATTTTACCCAACATAACAAAAGAATATTTATTGTGTTTGCCACCTGAACCTTCAAGAGAAAAATTCTGGTGAAAAAAGGACTTGCATGAACATGTGTTGGGCAACTGCACAAGGCTTCCAAGATTTCAAATTAAGATTTTTAAGCAAATTAGTTCAAACTTTGGTCTTTATCACAGAGATTGTGGTGGCTATACATATCATTTATGGTAAATACACCAAGACTGAAATATTCCATGACGGCTTGAAATATGCAGAATTTTCCTTTAAAGCTGTCCCCATGGGTTTTAGTTAGCCAAGGTCCTTATTTTATTTAAAGAGCTGGTTGTTTGGGTTAATGTCACATTTAGAATTGAGTTAAAACTGGGTGAGTTGGGGCAGCCATGTTGCTGTGATGCTTAAGGGTGTTTGCAAGGGCCATTACATCATAAATATTGAGCCTCATAAATATAGTAGTGCAAACTGTGTGTGTGTGTGAGAGAGAGAGGAGAGAGAGAATGAATAGATGAATGAATGAATGAATGAATGAATGCCTCCTCTATAAGTGGGCCAACTGCCAGGCTCCTGTGCCCTAGTTGAGGTTAACATGCTCAGAGACCTTTTAGAACAAACACAAGTGCGGGTGCACACACAGAGCTTGCATAGGCATGGGATGGATAAAATGCATCAACACATAATGTACATCTGGATGAGAATTGTAGCATGATAATAAAATATATATGTATATGGTACCCACTCTAAAAAACTACTGAAAAGTATCTCTCACAAAATAAAGCTTCTTCCCACAGGCAGTTAAATGAACAACAATTTTATCTAATTGTTTTTTATTCTTTGACTTTATATGTATCTGTCATTCCTAGAGCTGCTAAATAGTATTTCGAAATTTGTTTTGAAACAGTGAGCAATAAAAGACTGTTCTAATAAATGAATAAACAATACAGCTTTAAATGAGTTTTCTTTAACTGGATCATCTAGATTTTGTTTGTTATTGTGGTAAAATGTATCTCTCTTTTTTTTACTATTATTTACACTATTTCTGCCCAGCAACTGGATTTTTGTTTTTGATTCTAATAATAATCATGGAAATTAAATACAGACAAGAATTTGACCAGAATAGACATTTAGATTGACAGCACCCACATCAGGAGCTGAACTGAGCAGCCAGTTGTCGATTCACTTTATGACAGCCAGTCATTAAATCTATGATTGATAAACTGCCAGTCCAGTGATCTAGAACCACCTCTCCTTTACCTTTCCAATTTCTCCATGCCTCATGGTTGCGACGCACTGAATAATTTAACAGCGGTAAATGTGCAATTCATCCATGGCTGACCCGTCCAGATGATGTTGTTTCTTGAGCCAGAAATTATTAAATAAAGAATGTGTCAGTGTAAAAATTGATGTACAATATTGGGTTTATCACCCTGCATTAAAACAACAAGCAACATTAGGAATAAAGTCTCTCAAAAGCTGTTGTTAACTCCTTAGTGCTAGCTAATGTTTATAATGTTTGTCATTTTTCACCTGCTGTCTACGAAAACCAAAACAAAATTCCTCATTTCATTGTAATATTGAGCAATTTCTGTTACAGTTAAACCATATCAAAGTAGTGATGTCTGAAACTGGTCAGTGTTTATAAAAGTGTCAAATTTAATGCTTTATGTGTGAAACAGAATCCTTAAATTTCAGGTTCAGACTGTAAGCCTCGTTCTCTTTATAGTCAACACTGTCCTGACAACTGGGCTTCGCCACAGCTGGCTCTTTGAACTGCAGACATTCTTTCTCCCTGTTAAAAAGGGTTTTATTGTGACACAATGGAGGCTCATTAAATATTGGCTTTGGGCTAGCTTCAATCCCTTTCCTCACCGCCCAGCTAAAGGAACATCTAAAATTTCTTTTATTTCTTTTCTATTGATCATTTTTGTGTAGTTTGGCATAATTGCAACAATATTCTTGCTCTAGCTTCTCATACACAGAGGACAAAGACAAGCACCAGCCCGGACAGTGGAGGCCAAACATGTTTTTTACTGTTAACCTCCCTGCAGACCTCAGGTACTAGCTCTATAGCAGATGTACAATAGCTTCTCTAATTTTCTCAGGGCATTTAGCTGAATTAAATACTAGACAGTCAATTGCCCCTTTGGCTCCTTAGCATATTTTCTCCCTCCTCTATCTCCCTCTTTACGCTCCACCTTTCTCTCCCTCTATCTGAGGCAGTGTTTCCCATAGTAGCACACAAGGCCTGGCTGTGTTTGTTAAGGCAGTTATTTAGTAGTGATAGTCCAACGCTATATCAGGCCATCAAGTGATATAGCTGGTTGCATTCTTCCTCTGTGGCATTGGTCTGGCTATGCTTGTCAGGATGGAGGAAGTGAATGAATGAAATAATAATAGTATAGTGGGTGTGTGTGCTGTTTGCTAGAATGATGATGTCATTTAGTCTCTCTCATTCAGTAACTAAATTAATAATCATCACCAAAAGAAAGATCAAAATGTGGTCTTCATTTTAATCATGTAGCCATTATTAATTTTGAACCTTGACAAAGGGGTGTCTTGACTTTTTGGGAATTCACACACTTTCACACTTCCTGACAACCCGTGGGCAGAGGCAGCCCTGTTTTAGGTTTGTCTGTCCGTCTGTTCCATTCTCCTTAAACAAACATTAACTTGAACTCAATGACAAACTGATTGAATTTTGGTGAATCAAAGATCAAAGGTCACTATGACCAGCTTTTAGCCATAACGAAAAATTCATAAGCTAATCAACAAAATGCTAGCATGAATGCATCCTGTGAAAGGTAATGATGGACTGAAATTAATAACACGCTAATGTGCTGCTTTCCTACACAATCTGTATAGACATAGTGTTGTGCCTATTTTGTGTTCGTAGCTTCTGATGTGTGTGTGCATGGTGCTGTGACTGCTGTGTTTTTTCGAACATCACAATTGTACAGTGAAGGACAGTGCTAGAATTGATAAAAAATTTTGTTGCAACAAAATAAGATTGAATTCGATCGCTAATATAGTGACCCAACCTAAACATTTAACACTTAATTTCTGCTTGGCTGTGCTCTCCCTCCTCATAAGGGTCAGATGGACATAAGCTATCGAAAATCCCTGGTTACAGTTGGTGACTCAGTACATATAGTTCTTCAACTGACATGGGACTTAGAGCGCAATAATAGCTATAAACCTGGGTCTGACAACAAGGTTTCCAGAGAGTTTATTTGAGTTTATAAATAGGGCACAATTAGTGGATCTTGAGCCTTGGCAGCTTCATTATTCATTCAGCGTGTTTGTTTAGAATGGAAATCAGGCAATAAAGGTAACAATGATCGCGTATTGATGATAACGATGATATTGATATTGTGTGTGTGTGTGTGTGTTGTGTGTGTTGTGTCTGCATCTCAGTACTGCACAAGTTATTTCTTTCACACAAGTAACAAGTGAATTGAAAGACACAGACCCATTTACACATGCAGACACAACAATACACGTAACTGTAGACATGCACAAGTCTCTCTGTCTTCTCTCGTGGACCCGTTGAGTGTCTGACCCTCCACTCCACCTCTATCATCCCTTGGGGTCCTCTGTCCCCACATAACAGAGACTCAACTCATATCCTCCAGTAAAAACCACAACACACAGAAAATGTCAGATACCTGGATGCACTTTAGCTGCTGACCTCTCCCAGTGATGCTCTGTGTGTGTGTGTGTGTGTGTGTGAGAGAGAGAGAGAGGGCATCTCATCCTGCTCCAGCCCCAAATTGTTCCCTCCCAAGTGCACACAGGAACAGTACAGCATGTTTTTTCACATTAGTTAGCTTTTGTGCATAGTTCAGTACAGTGAGTATACTTTTTGTTTTTGTTTTTTCAATCCAGGGCTCCCAAAATTTCGATCAGTGCTGCACTTTGGCTACAGCATAATACATATAGACTCTACATATATTGTCAGGTACATCACATTACACTTGCAACAAATGAACTTTATTACTACTTTCAGATAAACACAAGAAAGAGTGGCACTGATGCTGACAAAAGCCAGTGGAAAATGTCAAATGCAGAGAGAGGGGCACAGTCTCACCTTATAAAGTGCCGAGCAGGATGAAATAGTGTTGCACTTAGTCAGCTTGTGGAGAAAATTTAGCCATTAATGTAAAGAAAAAGGCTTTGTTATCTTGTTTTTCCAAAGACGTCCATGTGCTCTATGAATATATATTTTAGGGCATGGAATCAAAATCTATGAATCTTTAAAATTTTTCGTAATTATATCATTGTTTTGATCATTTTTGTTTGTTTATAAAAGTCAGAAAATGGATAGAACCCAAAGTGATGTCTTCAGATTGCTTTATTTGTCTGACCGTCAAAAAACTAAAACTCTAAAACTTCCAGTATGGCAGTTAGTATTTCAGAGTTTTGTGCATTGATGTTTTGTGGTATTTGAACATCCAGTTGACTAGTCAGCTAATGACAGTATGACCTATAAACAAGCAAATGTCTGGCATTTTTCTTTGATAAATAACTTTGATTCATTTTCTCATAATCTACTACTCATTTCGTAGCCATTTTGCCTTACAATAACAACCTCAGAATCATTTTGATCGTATACTGACTCGCATAGGATGAATGGTGCCTCTGTTATTCCCACCCCTCACTCTGAACACCTGTTGGTGTACTTTGTAACTTGAGCAGTTACTACTCTCCTGCTAACTGAGTGATAGCAACTTAAACTGCCAGAATCAGACACAGCAAGTTAAAGAGTAATGCCAAATTGTAGATGAGTTAAAAAGATTTGGAGGCCATTAAAAACCAGTGTTCATCTCTCTTATTGAATGAGGAAACTTTTAAAATATCAAGAATTCTTCTGGCTCCAGCAGCCAGGGATCATGAGGAATATCCACCGTTCGGCCATGTTTCATTTCAGTGAGTGGGACTACACAGTCAGATTTCCAGTCAAGTGATCGATAGGCTTTGTTTTCTGTAAATGAAAATCACTTAACCACTTGGACTCGGAGCCGAACAGAATTAATTATCACTCATGGCTGAAGATGCTGCTGTTGCTCAGCAAAGTTAAATGTTGTTGCTTTAATTCACTGAAAAAGAGAAGTAAAGAAAGATGTTAATCAAAAGCTGTAATCCTAGTCACAGCTCTGTTACCCCTCAGCTTTCTGTTGTGTCAAGTGTTTTCTCCAACCTGTTTGCTTGTCACCAATTTTGCTGGAAGCAAAATTAGAAATTTCGCCTTTTTGCTTTCTGCCTGAACACTGTGTCTGCACTTCCAACTCGGCTAATTGAAATGCAGAACCAGCCGGACCATTAAAATGCCACGGCAGTGATACAGAGACAGATGAATTTGCAATCTGCCAGGCGGGCCAGCTGTTGCCCCCCCCCCCCCAGCCTCAAACCTCCAGGGAAGCCTCCAGAAACTTCCTCGCCAGCAACCAAGGACAAAGGCCTCAGGGGGAGCTGGTTTTTAATTACTGGGCGGCTGTCCTCTGAATATCACACCAATAGATTATCTCACTGTGTACCACTGAAATGAAGAGAGATGAGGGAGTGTTTGGGGGAGCCAGGTATGTCAGCAGAGATGGTGACGTTATTACGCCGGGCTGTCTGACAGTGTTATGACTAGAGGCAAGACTTTGAAGTTATAATATGGTCTGTGTTTTTTTGCCTGACATAGTTTTAAAAACCAGCACCTTTTCTTTGGAATCTAATGAAAGATAAGACCAGGGCATTTTAGGGTTTTAGACACAAACTCTTCATTAATCTGGCATTTTGGGTAGTTTGGGAGTTAAAATGACTAAAAAAAATTATTAGTGGCTAATTGAATTGACCAGTTAACAAGTAAGATATAGTTTGTACCTTATCATAATGTGTGTTCCTCAAACCATTATTTTTTAAAGAAGCCAGAAGGGGCCTCAGTGGAAATTAATGGCAGACCTTTAAATTGCCTAGAAAGCATTTTATATTTACCTTCATGAGGAAGGGCTTGCTGAGCACACATTTTTTGCCTAACAGCACCCTTCTTCATAGCCACGCAATTCCACTGGTCAACAAAGGAAACCCCCACAAATACACCAGCAGCACTATACCAAGTGGTTCACGCGTCCTGTGTTGCCTACTGGTTTTGTTGTAATAACACCACCTAAGGAAGATGCCTGTTTACTCTTTTAAGGGGAATCATCACATGTCTCAAATGTGGCATCACTTTATTCAGAAGCCGCCAAAGTTACTATTTTACCATTATTTATCAGATTGCTCCTTCCTCCCTCCTTTTCTGTTTTCCTCTGGTTCACATGAGGTTTTCGTGATCCAAACGCAGCCTGTTTTTCACTTTCTGGCCTTCCATTGAAGGAACTATCATCTATCCAAAGGATGAAGAGCCTCTCTAATATTCTGGCTATCAGTCATTCAGCTGCCACTCTCCTCTTGCTCTCTCCTCATGTCACCCTGCTTCTATGTCTGTCTGCCTTTTAAAGTCATTTCTCCACCCCTTCATATCAGTAGTTTTCATTCTCTATCATCTAGATTCTTATAGAATCTTATCAAGCTACATTTTTAGCACTTTCTGTGAATGGATCTTTTCCGTTTAAAGCAAATGATGCTGCTTCACATGGAAGCAGCAATTTTCTCCAGCCAGTTTTGAGACTCTGAATTTATGTGGACTCTCACCTGGAGGAGCTCAAAGGTGTAGCCCTGCAGCTGATGTGCTCTTAAGCACACCATGCTGCTGCTGCTTCATCACAGTCTCTGTTCTCTAACGTGGCCCATAATGCACCACTCCTCACTAAAGCAGAAGCCAGGCTCAGATGGCACAGTACTTGCTTTTGTTTCCTCATTCCTGTCAGAGACAATGGTGTCGAAGTGCATTGAATTTATTCAGCTGATCCACCACTCTGCCAGGGTGAGAAGGAGGAGAAAGCCTTCTGAGCTTTCCGACATGAGAATAGGATCAATAATTAGGTTTGACAGTGTATGGAGGTGAGTAACACATAAACAGAACCATAATGATTTCTCTCATCAGTTTCAGGATTGTGTTTTACATTGAAAGTGCAGTTGGGACCCTTTAAGCCACCGCAGAAAATCTGATTACTCTTTTGTTTTTTAATGGACAGTTGTGGTGACGTGATCATTGTGAATTAAAAATTTTTTACTACCTTGACAACTCTGGATAATTGGATTTGAATGGGATAACACTGAAAAAAATATTGTGTATATTTATACAGTACATTGTCTCTCATTTGCTACAATCCAAAAATCTGTGCTGATTTAACACTGATGTGACCCTCTCACTCCTCCTCCCTCAGCTCTCACACTTCACACACCAGCAGGTTGCTGCAGCTTCCCATTGTTTAGATCATTCTAGATAAAGAATTTCAGCTGGTGTCCAACCAAACGGATTTAGTGGCATTTGTTGGTGGTTGTTGACAGATATACTGGACTAAATATAGCATTCATATTGACACAGCAAGTGATGCTGGAATGCCATTTGATGGTACAGTCCTTTGCAACTTCCTACCTTGCTTATTCCTACTTTCACCCAACCTTGTGTGCACTATATTATTTCTGCTGTCAGATGCTGTATCATCAGGAAATTAATATGTTTAAAGGAATACAATAGGGATAAACAAAATGGATAAAATCCTCTTTAATGGTTTATTCCATTTTATGTCAAAACAATGAATCTTGATGGAATACATTTTCTGGAAAATAAATAGATGAATTATCGTCAATTGAAGAAAAATAAAATCTAATTAATTTGCAGAATTGCTCACAATGATGTAGTACACCCAGAGATCTTAAAAGGCTGTCTTGCAATATGGAAATATCTAATAGTACATATACAGGGGTTTAGGTAGAAAAAACAATGGCAGCCTCACTTGTTGACCAACCACACTGTTGACAGTGTGATTGAGATGGACCTTTTGTTTGTGACTAAGTGATTGTTTTCCAGCTATAGACTGGCTTATCTTATCCAGTGATCACTGTTTCCCTACAAATGGCAGTTGCTGGAGTTGTTAAGTAAAACATTTAGGTTTTTTTGTCTAGCTGTGCTCCCTCTGTAATTATTTTGTACACACAGTTTGACTTCGTATCCAGCAATCTGTCTTCATGGTTGCCTCCAGCGGTTTAACGCTAGCAGCATCATCTCTGATTGGCTGGGCTGTCACTTCAGGACTTAGTGGGCTCTGAGTGTTCAGCTGTCTGAACCCGGGGTATTTCGCTACCGCCTCATCGGTTTAGCAAAGCCTGGCTGCCTCTCTGTCGAGGGGCTCACCAGCCAGCACCCATGGGCCCCTTCCACACCCAGGAGTTACATAACTGGCAGAAGAGAAGGGTAACTTAAGAGCTTACTGCTTTCTCCACAATGGTAAAATAAAGAGATGGAGCTGCTTCTGAGATTCTACATTTACATTTTTTACATTTTAAGCATTTAACTGCCACTTAGATCCAAAGAGAGTGAGAATGTGAGAGGAGGTAGGTGGTTCATTATGTAGCTCAAGGACATTTTGACAGGATTCAGTGCTGTTGATGGACATACTGACTCATGCCTCTAAAGCAGAATGCTGACATATTGACCTTGTGCTGTGAAGCACACATAGATGTTGGCACATTTTTTCTGAATTTACTCCATTTTGTTCCTAACATTGCTCATGTTTAAAAATGACTTTAGCCTCAATACATGCAGAAAAAGCCAGCAAATCAATTTAACTGTCTGTAATGTCAAATGTCTGACTCACTGGGTTACTGACATCCATATTCATCTCCTCTCAACAGTTCAAATTTCCCCCAGCAATATGAATGCAATGTAACCCCCCACACTCCCACCATCAGCTATCAGCTATTGGTAGAGCACTTAAAGTATGTTTTGGTGCCTTGAAAAGTGCATGTCTCCTCTCTTTTCCCCTGTTTAGGGACAGACGTGACACTGACTCCTGATACTGTACCATAGTATACTGGAGTAGTAGATCCAGTGTAGGTACAGCACGATATTCTTTCAGTGGAAAAACTCGACCTGTCTACCTGATACTGTGGCGACCTGCAGTGGGACAGCATGACCAGACTTCACCAAGGTCACTAGTCATCAGTGTCAGCTAGTCTCAGATGAGTGACCAGTGGTCCTAAAGGTCCCTGGTTTTATCTTTCCTCCCTATGGAGACAGGGAGAAGTTTACAGAGCCCTAACTGCCAGCAGGGCAAACAATAAGTGGACAGAGGACTTAAACTGTTAGCTGCAGGGAGCACACTTGACATGGAACAACTCTCATGTCAACTCAGCTGTACCCGGTCCTGAATGAATTGTTTTTATCATAAAATGACAGGTGTTCGCTTGTATTGCCTTCAAGCTTAATATAAATTAAGGCACAGTTCCCAAGGCAGTGATTAACATTTAAAATATCCCACCATTAAGCATCTGCCCTTTTACTGCTTTGCTCTACTAGTATTGCAGCAGAAGCAGTCTGTTCTTTCTCATATATTGAGGCTAGAACTGAAAACAGCTACAGCAACAAAACATTATTGTGTCTGCTAGTGAGTTAATACTTCTGCTCTTTTTTGATAACTTGATCACTGTCTAAAATGTAAAAAAAAAGGTAAAAATCACCAAGGTGATATTGTCAAGTTGATAATTTGTCCCTTAAAGCCAATGATATTTTACCTACAATGTTATAAACACAAAAAGCAGCCAATCCTCACATTAAAAAGCTTGAGTCAGCAATTATTACATATTCTTTTATAGCCAATTATCACTTCATTATCAAAATTGTTGTTGACTGTTAATTTCCTTTTCCTCTGAAAGATGCTTTGAACTACATTTATATGAAAATATGCTATTTTTATGTTTGTATGAATTTGATTTGAAAAACATAATTGTCACCTTGATGCAAGAAAAAACACTGTAGAGGTCAATAAAATTCCCAACAAACTCCCAACAACAAACATTTAGTTATACAAGTCATGTAATAGTATGCATGACTTGAGTGTATATATATATATATATATATATATATATACATACACACTAATGTACTCTTAAATAGAGATCATATTCAGCATTTTGTATAAATGCAAAATGTATGCATATATGCAAACCACAGCAGAAACTGATTTATAAATCAACAGTGATTTATAAATAGGCCTGGTTTGACCATAAGGACACAGAAGTGTTGCTCTTTTATGGCTATAATGTGTCTCCAGACACTTCTTATGCAGAGAAAAACCTCTTGACTCTCTAAATGAAATGCTGTTGAATGTAGAGGGATGTGGAGGTGGGAGTGCAGGTTTGGACATGTTGGACACATCAGCAGTTTTTATTTTTAGCTGCGTGTGTTAAGTAGGTTACCTGTTGGTGAGGTCTGAGTAATGGACTGTCTGCCCAACAAGCCCCCAGGCTACAATTAGAGGAAGCCTCTCATTCCCCTCTGTGTACATATCTCTCTGCCCTCTCTTTATCTCTCTCTTTCTCGACTTCTGTCTCAATATGTCTCTCTCTCTGTGGTATCTGTCTTGATCTCCCTCCGTCTCTCCCTCTCCCCTCTCCTTTGCTCTTTGCCTCTTCCACTCTTTCATTCCTTACTTCCATCTCCTTTCCTGTCTTGTTTTCCGCCTTCAGTCGGTCAGTTTAAAAGCCACCAGGGGATAAATCTGACGGGTACACACAATGCTGAAGAAAACACACAGCACCATCTATACACACGCACACACACACACAGTACAGTGAATTCAGACTGATGGTGGACAGTGTTGATGTAATCCCCCTGCTTGTGCTGATGGTTTTTAAAAAAAAAAAATTCAAATCCCTCCATATTTATTATGTCATCTATAAAATACTGAGATTCTATGCTGATGTATAGCATTCCTGGTGATTTGTGTGCAGATGAAAGGTGAGAGCGTATGTATATGGGCCAGCGTTTTGTATATGTGTTTGTGCCTGAGTAAAGGTTGATGTGTTACGTGTGCTTGGTTGAACTGACTTTTGTGCTTTAAAGCATTCAAGGTACATTTGTGTGCATGTAGGCAGACTGTTGTGCTTGCCCTCATGAATATGTGTGTATGTAGTTCTATTTTACCCAGGCTTTATGGTCTAACAGACTCTTACAGCTTGCCTTGTCACTCCTGTGGAGCAGCTTACTGAAATTTGCATGTACTGGTTTTTCACAATCAGGAAGGATCCAACAATCCTTCCCGTTACTGGTTGTGTAAATCATCACTCCCCAAACCACCGCCATCTACTTTTTTTCTCAGCAACTGAAAGAGCAACATAGAAACTAAGAGGATTACCTGGAGTCAGGAATAGCCTAGTCTTTTCTTCAGATGTGATGCTGCTGCTCCCACTCTGGTCTATCGCTGCCACATATCCCTTGTCCTTACCCCTGTCTGAAACACAAACACATCGCACAGCTTCTCTGTCTGTCTCCTCTGTTGACTCACCTGTGGCAGCAGTGGAAAGACATTCAGGCTGAAGATCCGTTGGTTGATGGATGTTTCTTGCTGTCGGTGACAACATCCAGCTCTCTCTCCAGCTTCAGAAGATGATGACTGGGGGGTGCTGAACAGTGTGGGGCTCTCTGCCCAAACCATGACACAGATGACACTTTTGGATTTTCCTCAATCCAACCTATAGAGCTTAGTTATGAGTACAGACTGTCCGAGTTCTTTACGTGGTCACATTTTTGCTTTTTAAGTCTCTTACTTTCTTGGTTAGGGGTTTCCACCCATTAATGCAGCTGGGACTGGGAAGCATCAGTCGGTTCGTTCTGAACCAGTGCTGTACACACAAAATTTCAGTGCATTAACTACTAGGCAAACCCTTAGAGCCTGTGTATGGCTCTGCCTGTGCTCATAGAGATAGGGTTATACTGTAGGGTATGGAATTGAGGTTTACTGTCTTTGTTTTGTGTTTGTTCTAACGGTGTACAGCAGGGAAGTTGAACTGGGGCACTGTGATTGAGAACTGATGCTGCTGATGAGGCTGCAGTTTCTCCTGAGCACCTCAGCCTCCCTGCAGAGATCAAAGAGCTGCCAGCTTCAGCATTTGCACACACACACACACACACACACATTCACACATCCATCCCAATAAGCAGCATATAACTCATGTTCCAGCGTGCAGTTAGAAAGACAAGGTATATATTAATCAACTCAGATCTGCTGTGAATTCAAGTAACAGTTCACCATAAAACAAAATGAACTTAATAGTATGTGTAAGTAAGAGCTACAACTTACTCTTTCTACCCTGGAAGTGTTTGTTCCATCCTGTCCAAACAAAATCCAAAAGATTTTTACAAGAATAATTAAGTCAATTAAGTAACTAATAAAAATAGGCAAGTATAATCCATTAACTGTGTCCTTGTGATTCCGTTTTAGCTAAAAACAATTACATAACATTACTGTTTTTAAAAAAATATTCACAGTTAAAACAGATTCATTACAATGTACCTAGTAAACATTATGAACTATACACACTTCTCTCTACAGTATGTTTTGCTCTCTGCATTTAAAATGAGAGAAGGTGAGGGAAATATTGAGGACACATAGAGGTAGAAAGAGGAGAGAGGGAAGGAAATGAAAAATAGAAAAGTATTTAACCGTGAATAAAACGGAAATGGAGAAAGCAGAAGAAGAGATGGTGCAGTAGTAGATGAAGTAGAAGAGAGGGGAGAATATGGAAGTAGGAAAGGGGAGGAGATAAATGAGAGGAGGGATAAAGGAGGTGGTAGTAGGGAAGAGGAATGAAATTGAAGAGAGGAGGTAGAAAGGATTGAAGACGAGAGAGAAGGAATGAAGGAGGAGATTAAGCAGAGTAGAGGACGTCCTCTCCTCATTTTTTGTGCTGTTTTTTTTTTTTTTTTTTTGAGTAATGAGGCTGTTAATTAGTAGAGGCATGCATGGTTTATTAAATCAAAGTGTTTACAACTTCCACTGTCAACCAGATTCTTAGTGGTCCTTGCTGATGTTGCCATGGTAATTACAGTGTCATAAATGAGTTTTTTATTGATGGAACAACTCATAAAGAGGAATACATTAATCATTGGTCTATAATTATTTTAAAAGTAATGTTTTTACTCGCTGAATAATTAATTAATTAAACTTCCTCTTCAAAAGTAAATATAGCTGAAATTACCTTATGTTTATAGAGATTTTGTCAGATGATGTTGCGAGCAGCAGTTTGGAAATGGCTTGGAAATTACTGCTGGTTAACATGTATTCCTAATGGGTTGTGTTTCAGGCACTAATTCATGTTGTCTTACAACAGAAACAGGAAAACATGTAAATGAGGACAGCTTTATTGGGAATTCAGCTGTATTAAGATATTGTATGTGAGCACAGAGAGTGGGAGAAAACAGAATCCAGCCGTATATTAGGCTTTGAGATGGTTTTGGCGAATAATCTTTTGGTCAAAATGTCAGAAAATTGTGAAAAAATATACTTCACAATTTACTAAAGCCCAAATAGTTCAAATAGTTCTTGTCCAACCAACAGTTTAAAAGCCACAGATAGATGATAGATGAAAACAGACAGAGAGTATTTGAGATTTTTGCTTGCAAAGTTACCTATGTGATTAATCGATTATCAAAATAATGGATGGTTGATTATCTGTTGATCAACTGCTCATTTCAGCTCCAAATGTAAGATCAATTATAAGTCAATGGTGACTGGCTGTCTTGGAAAAATACCACTTCCACATATTAATCAAGGTATCCAGATTTTATTTTAAGTTCCATCATCCATCAAATTTATAACACATTTTGACAAACTTTGAAATATACTTTTGTGTCACATTTTGGTCACAATTTGTTTTGCTTCAGTTTAAGAGAACCATGAAGACATGAGGAAAAAAAACACTCACTACACTGCCTTCATTCCTGAAGAGCTGCGTCTGTTTTGTTTTTTTTTGCCACAGAAGGAATACAATGTAAAACTGTTAGTTCCATTTCCGACACATAATACACAGAACCACACACCACCTCCACACTACAAATCTCATTAAAGCATTACACACAGTTGTGCCAGCAGCTTCTGTCAAACCCTTTGGTGTGTGTGCATGTGTGTGTATGTGTGTGTTTGTGTGTGTGCGCGTGTGCATACATGTAAAGCACTTACACCATATATATTTGTACTCATACAAAATAAGCATAATGTAGGATACTGGCAACATGGCAAACAAGGAATTATATTTAGCTAATTGTTGAGTGTAATATCAAACTACAGTATTGATTAATGAAATGTAATGCGTGCATGACTGTATTAGTGATTATTTCGCACACATTTGGAGCCTTCCACACAAAGTGGATGACTTAAAATCAGCTATTATTAGTAACAGTGAAAAAAGACTTGGAACTTTATTTTTTTTATTAGTCCCAAGTTCAGTTTGTGAACAGAAAAAGTTGATCAACAGAAATATGCAAAACTATGTAGGGTACACAAATTACCATGTAACAGAAGTTACAAATACCATATGTAGCATGACTTATATAACAAACATTGCCACACAATCCCTAATTTCTATTCATTCATGTCATCTCTTTACTGTGTATCTAATAAAAGCATAAAATGCCTGACAACATTTACTTAATTCAACAGTATTAAAAAGTGACTGTATTTTCTGTATTGATTAATCTTGGTCCATAAAATATCCAAACATTGTGAAAAATGCCTCACCTAGTAACTTCAGATGATGTCCAAACAACAGTCCACATCCCAATACTCTGTGTATGCTAATAGAATACTAAGAAAACAAGCAAATATTGACATTTGAGAAGCAGGAACTAGATAATTTTATTTTTGTAAAAAAAATAACTAGTATTTTACTGATTAACAGAATTGTTGCAGTTTGATTTTCAGGCAATCAGCTGATGAACTCATCGTTGCAGCTCTTGTAAAACCAAAATTTCCCCCCAAAACAGCAAAGTGGTGATTTTAGATTGATGATTGAGCTGATTGATTGATTGATGATTGAGCTGTACATTTGTTTTTAAGGGTCTTAAGACAGGTTTTGCTTGCTGTTATTATTTCTCCTGTTCAAAGTGACCATTACGAGATCCCCCCCCAAAGTGATTCCAATGGAAGAGATATGAATAAAGTCCACAATCCTCATTTTGTGCATAAACAGGGGACCTCCTGACCAAGACCTTTCACCATCTGAGTGTTATCATTCTGCAGAGTTTTCCCCAAATGTACAGCAGACTGCCTTTCCTCTCTGAGACACTCTTCCTTAAATACCGTCCTTCTTTTCTCTCACTATTGTCAGGAAACAAGGAGAGGAAAGAAGCAAGAAAGAAGCAAAAAACATGATGCATTTCTCACACTTGCTCTGAATTGTGCTCACATCAGAATAAGCTGTATTTAACTTGCACTTCTTTCACCCATGAACAGAACATCAACACAATGCATATATAAATTTGGTCACATGTCTATAATTATTCATATAATATATAATTCATGTGTGTTGCAGGACTCAGCCCAGGAAGGTGTCATCACCCGGGACATCCACCGCACCTTCCCCGCACACGACTACTTCAAGGACTCTGACGGAGATGGGCAGGATTCACTGTACAAGATCTGCAAGGTGAGCCGGAGATATGACATTGAGGTTGTGGTGGGGCATCAGTCTGGCAACAGAGCTGGCTGTCAGTAACATCCAGACACTTAAGATTTGATTTAAAAAAATCAGCACTGGATTATACAACACTCTATGTTACCTCACTCTCATTGTGGCATCATGGAACAGAAGGCAGATCTCTGTATAAACTCTTTCATGCTGTGTTCGAACATTTTTGAAAACTTTCCTGCTGAGAATCAAATGCTGTGAGATGAGAAGCTAATTCTGAAATGTGTACTAAACCTTCTAAAATTTGTGCCTATCCCTATGAAGCCAGCCATTAGTATTTTTCCTTTTTTTCACTTTGTGGTCTGGCAAGGTTCAGTAGGAATTTGCTTGGCATTTCAAGTTGGCTCTATGATATATGATTGACAGTGCCCGCCTTATACTGAGACATCAGCATGAACCCTTCCTACACGACATACCGGATGTACGTACCCCTCAGTGGACAGTCATTGATCTTTTCTTCCAATTTTTTAAGTGGAAAGACATGATAGCTGTTATGTAGGTGGTAGATTTCTCTTAAGTTACCCTCCAAAAACGGTTTCTCAACAACAAATCTGAGGCAAGAAATAGACCAGTCGGTTGCAGAATGCTCTGTGCTTTTATACCTACTTTGAATACTTGAGATTTGGAGGTTTTTAGAGGTGGAGGAGTAAATTCATCATTTTAACGACTCTCAGTAATTCAATGATTAGTTCTGCGCCGTACTGCTGGGCTGATCCTGAGGAGATGTCCTTGAAGCTAAAATTTGTTAGTGAATATGAGCGTATGAGATATAGCCAGACTTTTCATGAGTACTGGAAGACTGTAAACTATATCAAAACCAATGTCCAAATTCATTTTCCCATTAAAATACAGCATTTTTTCTTTTTTTTTTTTTTTTTTTTTTCTTTTTTTTTTTTGCTGTGTTGTTGTTGCAGTTATTATATATGGACTGTCAGTAGAAGTGGCAGCCAAATCTATCTGAGAAAACATTGCTAAGGGCACAACATCAACATAGTCAGACAATTAAAATGCATTGTACAATATACTTCATTTTAATTTGAGTTGAGTGAAGTAGGGAGCTGTGTCCACTTATTTTTATATAAATGCTGAAATCCTGAAAGTTTTGATATAAGTCTATGTAATGTGATTTAATAGATACATGCTTACAAAAGAAACACCATGTTACACCACCAGTAACAATGGATAATATCAATATCATCTGTCTCATCCATACAAACATGCACAAACAATATTGAACAGCCCTTCATGTTGACCTTTTGTGGATCAGCCATGAGCCGGTACCAAAAAAACTTAAAGCAGCAGTGCCCCTTTTCCATTAAAATGAATGAGGAAAATAAGTGCTGTAAGGAGAGGCTCCCAGTAGACTCACATCCTGAGGTAATTATCTGTGAAGACACACGGTACATTTTATTCAGACAAAAGCCAAGGTCAGCACTACTGTTATGTATTAAAGCCAGTCTTAATCTCTGTCACTGTCCTCCTCTTACCCTGACTGCAGCTGTGAACTCAACCAAGACGTTTTTTTATGCACAGATGACTTTGCGTTGCCCTACAATGTATCCAGCAGCTCTATCACATACAGAAAAAAACAGCATGTATGATTTCTCAGAGTAACCCAATAGACAAAAGGGGATATTTTATTAACAGTTGACCAAGGTTGGGAGCGAGCTACAAATAAATGTTCTCAAAAAATCGCATCCTTAGAACAGTTTTTTTTTTTTTTTATACTCTTCGACAACAAAACAGCTCACTGATAATTACTGGTAAACTTTGACAACATCAAACATTTCTTGCACTCTGTTAAGTTTATTTGCTTTTAGAAGAAATTTTACAGACATTCATTCTTAATCAACACATGTTAATCTTAACTCAAACCACAGAGACAGATACATGGAACATCAAATAACTATAATAATAGTCTAATAGCAACTTAAACTTGATCATGAAACCCAACCCCTAACAATATAATACAAAACAATTTCTGGAACATAAGGAATAAGGAGCAGTGATGGAAAAACATTAGTTAAACTTCTTGAACAGATCTAATCAGATCTGTTTCTGTATTATATTCATGAAATTGAACCAAACATTTTCACCTTTGTTGGGCCAGAAACTGCTCACTTGTCACTTTCATTAGTAATCAGAAAAAGTTATTTTAAAGTAAAATCATTGCATAATGTTGCTTTAAACACAAATATAAATATAGAATATCATAGGCATGTTTTGTCTATTTTTTCAAATCAAAGGTAGGTGTAGGATGATGGAGTAGAACTTTTGCTCCTTAGTGTTTTCCTGGTGCTGCAGATGTAGAGTATGGCCGGTCAGTGCTCTGGGATAACCTGTCAGGAAGGGTTAGCATCCAGTCTGGACCCAACTAGGTCAGTGGCGAGCCAGCCTTCATTTGTATGCAAATCCATGTAGATTTGCTGCTGATAAGGTTGGTTGGATCTTGAGGCATGAGTGGGTTACAGGCACAGAGGATCCAGGACAAAGTTTATATTCATCTTCATATCCTACTCAGTAATAAGCCCTCAGTCTTTTATTTTCTAACCTTTATTCTGTGGGGAAGGTCACCTGAACTGTGTGCTCTTTTTCAGTGATAATCTGCTTCATTCTCTTAATGCTCCACTCACTCACACTTCCAGCTGACCTGTACAACCTCAGACATCTACTGGTGGTCATTCAAAAGGCCCACTGCAGCGGTCGGGGGTTAACTGCCTCACTCTAGGACACACTGGCAGTTGGTTTTCAGGAAGAAAAGAACATTATTCTCCCAGCTGGTGTGGGTATTCAAAACCTGTGACTCTCAGATAAATGGATAAAGACGCTATCTTCTATATTTCCATGGATACCAAACTTAAACATAGCAGGGAAAAAAGCAAACATGATAACGCATTAACATGCCCCATCAACCAAGCTAATGTAGCGTATCCCAGTGATCAGTGAGTATATCCATGCACATATTATTCAGGATACTAGATCATATCCTGGTGACTACCATTCTGATCAGACTTCCATTCACTTGTAAATACAAAGCCAGCAGGATTTGTTAGACTAAAATCATGCCTTTCTTAATCCCTTCCTATTCTGAAGATGATGCTGTGCTCTGAACATGGTGCTGACCTGCAAGACAAATGCAAGAAACTGTTACGTAATGTAACACAAAAAAATTGATACAACCATGGAACATGGAAACAGAAATCAAGTCTTTACAGACAAAGCTTAAATATTTTCACATGTCCTGTCATTCTGTACTTTATAACCAGAAGAAATATCAGTGGGATTTTAAATGAGGTTTTCCTACTTCTGGAACAGAACCTGAAAGTTGTGATTAAATTTTTTCTCTCTACACCAGGAACAAACTATGACCTATATATTTTCACCAGTGTTCCCTGATTTAGTGACCAAAATAGTTCTGTAAATATATATATATACATATATATATATATATATATATATATATATATATATATTGTAGTAATAATACCTAACAGAGGATTAATAAACACCTAACAGTGCTCTAGAATTTTAAGCGCAATGGTGTACACATACATTATAGATTTTAAACTATGACTATTAACACATTTGTACTCTGAAAAGTTTTCTGCAAAGTAGCATATAACAACAAAAAAACCCTGTACTTATTGGTTATGAGACACTAGGCATATAGATTGTAATAATCCATCCCTCTGAGCCTATTATCTACTCAGGCTAACAAATTTAGATTTCACCCACCAGGACCTCCCCCATCCATCTGTCAGCATTCACTTCTCCCAACCGAGTTGGGGACGTGTGAATGCCACACTCCATCAAGCATGTCAGCTTGTAGATTACACTCCAGACAGCTCCACAAGACTTCTCCATTACCTCCACATCAAACCCCAAATTAGCTGAACAGATCAACAGTGGAGCTCTGGATGTCCACACTCATTTTTCAAGCATGGAAAGGGGGGAAAGATTCTTTTAACCCAATGTAAGCAGGTTTGACTGCTGTAACAGTTAATGTTTCCATCAGAGACTGAGCAGCCTGCCAACATATCTGTGAGGAAGATATTGAACTCTTACCAGCTTAGTCATTTCAAGTGGTTTTGGATAAGAGTGGAAAAAACTCATAATATTTAAACATGTTAAGATAAAATTAAGTGTCTCTGCATCCTCTGGGTCTGTGCTCAGTTCTGGTGCTGCTCACCTCTCAAACATTTTGAGCTGCCAGGCTCCTGGTTTTGCCCACCAGGATATAAGTAGAGGTCACGTGAGAGGGTTTATCTCAGAATGGACTTGCGGCTACCCTTTTTTGTGCCCCACTGATGTTCCACTTTTTCTGGTGCCTCCCAATTAAGCAGGTATAAGTTTTTTTTTTTGGTTGTTGTTGTTGTTGTTGCATGTTAATGTTTCTTCTAGCCCTTATGTCTTGCAAGAATGCATTCAGATAAGCTTTTAAGCTGTGTGAAGTCATCTTCACCTTGTCCCCCATTAAAAAGAAGCATAGTTCGGTTTTAAACGGTTTTAGACAGTTTTGCCTGTCCCTGGATTCTTGTTTACACAGTGAAAAAGCCTGTCTGTTTGCTCATTAGCATGATTGGTGGGGTGTGTCAACTACCGACTGTTTTGAGACAGCACTTCTCCTGAACGGTCATCTGAAGGTTACTCTCCTAGTTCAGTCTTCCATACTTTTATGACAAAACAATCCAGATTTCTTATGTTGGACAGATCTTCTTCTCTCTTATTACTGCAGTGGTGAGAAGATTAAACTAAGATTTGTGTTGTGGCGTGACTAAGTTTCTTTACTGTACTGAACAAGATTGATCAGGCTTTAACGGGGCAGTGGATCTGGCCTTCCTACCCCAGTCTACGCTTGGTTTGCTAATTGCTGCTAGTCTCCATGGTCAGTGATGTACTTTTCTATGTTGTTGGTGCCATAATGGTGAGCACAGGCATCTGACTTTAAAGTGACTATGATGAATGTGTTTATAATAAGATTACATCAAATAATAATTTTAAAACAATGTGACGTTGTGTAATGGGTTGCTCACAGAGATGAGTCTACAGAGAATTATGACCCAAATGGCAGACAGAGCTAGCAACTTAGCTGGTGAATACAGTGGCGCACTGTGCAACTGAAAACCTAGATATTACCCTTAGGAGGTGATAGGGACCAACAACAGAGCTAAAAGAGAGTGAACATTTGTCAAGGTTGTGTTCGCATTCAGTTTGTTTCTGCTGCCCCCAAGTGGTCGTGAAAATCAGTCACTGCAGGTCCAAGGCTACGGAGTCTGTTTGAAATAAATGCCAGTGTGCAATACAGAGTTGTTACACATCACAACCCTAATTCTCTGAGCAGTGGCAGCACCTTTGTCATCCAACTCTTAAAAGTTAATTTAGCACAATCATAGCAATGTAAGCAAAGATCAAATAAAGATTTCCAGGTTTCTCAGTTGATAGCATGGTGATTTTCTGTGTAACAATTTCTCATTGACAGAAAAAAAACAAACTCTTAAGTCACTGCTGCACTTGTCCTCCCACAGTCTTAAAGTGGACGTTTCGATGTCATGTTATTAGATACAAGGACCTAGCTTAGGATCATAGAGTGGGAAAGGGTGGGAGAAGAGAGAGAGAGACGCTGACACTGACAAAGAGAAAACCAAAGACGGAGAGAAACAGTCTCAAGGGAAATTCGTCTGAAAAAAGGAAAAATCCTGGTACTGGAGAGAACCTGCCTCCTAGGAAATGTCTTGTGTGTGTGCTGATGCTCTGACAACATTTACATTAAAGAGATAAGACTAGTGCCAACTGGAAGATCGACAAGGCACTAAGCTTTTAAAATCAAATGGTATAGGGATGACTTGCTACTGACTCTAAAATGTTTCGTAAAAAAGGGGTTTGAAATTCCTGAGCATATTAAGAACATTAACATATCATGCATATCAACTCAAGCATAGTTAATTACTGTTCTTTATGTCTGCTCATGATATTATAACCATTGTTGGACAGCAAGTAACTCTAGCAACATAATTGATGCTTTTGTGTAGCAGTTAAACTGTTAAACTATCGGCTGACATTCACCCCTCTCCCGGTGCTTAAGTGCATAGCATAAAATATCCTAGCTGCTCCAGTGGAGTTGTTCATTGACTAGTGCAACTGTAACAGACTATGGCAGAACTAAGCAGCCACCAAATGTTTGTAACTGTGTGACTGTGATGCAGGGAGTAGCAGTTAAGTATTCAGATATGTACAGGATGGATGCCAGACCTAAGCAGATTTACCTGATTTATGTATTCATATATCAGCTAAAAAAAATACAGAAAATGTCACCCACAGTTTTTGTCATAAATTGTTGTCTGACAAAGGCGACATGAAACAATCCTTTTGGATCATATTATCCATCCAGTGAGGGAAAGATAATCACAGTAATGTCACATCCGTGGCAATGGTATAGTTTTTGAGAGTACTAGCGTGAACAAGATATGCACCTGGGTGACAATCAATAGTCAGTTTGTTCAGAACACACACTGTATAGTTGGTAATGTTGTGTTAGTATTTGTCAGACACAGTGTATTAAAAATCTGTTTAGCTGTACCATTATCACATCACTGGTCACGACTTTTGTCAGTTCCAAAAACGTTATTTTTAATTTATGACCACTGCAAAATGAAATTCTTGTGTCCCACATTGTTGTAGTTGACATTGTTGACATTTAGTAGTTAATAAATGTGTGAACATATGGAGAAAATTGGAGGATATAACATTACAGCATCAACTACATACATACATTGTAACCAATGATTGATGTCAGTGACTTCTGATGTCTGGCTGACTGAATAACCAGGATGAATTTCTTTTCCTCGCCCTCCTTTTCTTTTCTCTCTCACAGGCCTACTCTGTCTATGATGAGGAAATTGGTTATTGCCAGGGTCAGTCATTCCTTGCCGCTGTCCTCCTGCTACACGTGAGTAAACTTGTCATCTCTCTATCCACTGAGCCTGCCTCTTCATGGTCAACACAATGCAGCAGATAGATGTATAGATGGATACAGTACACACACACACACTCGGGTTGAGCAAAACAACATAACAGTTGATTTAATACAACATGAAATAAAGCTTCAACAATTGCCAGAGTTTAATCAGTTAATCTCTGACACAATGTGAACACTTTTGCTGTTATTTTTTACTTTCTGCACATATAAACAGACATATACTTTCTCATCAACAGCATTAGTAAAGCCTAAAAATAAATCTTTTTCACTTCTTTCCTGTACATTTTCAGAGGTACCTTTTCAAAATAAAAGCTCTCTGGAGCTGTTGGAATATTGACCCGATGCTACGAAGGATCGTGTTTGAAGACAGTAGTCACACAAATTGTCAAGGCTAACACACAAAGAAAATATATCAGCATTGCGTGGCTGCACCTACACCTCACTGATTCTGCAGAAACCAAGTCTGATAGCTTGTACAAGGTGTAATAAAACAGAAGCAAGATTCAATCAAGACTGAGAGAGAGAGAGTGAGAGGGGGGAAGATAGAAAGAATGTCTCTGGCTGAAAAGAAAGTTGCTGACTGCTTGAATGAAAACAGTTTATAGCAGAATGATTTGGATGAATAGGGGGAGTGAGAGTATGGAAGAAGGCAAAGCTGAAAGCATGAGAGAGTGTCATAGCAGAAAATGAGGAGTGGGGAGGAGGCGGACAAGACATTCATTCACTCTCACACATTTGTTTTCAAGGTCACTGGCAGTCGCATAGCTCTATGTCTCCATTTTCCATACATATTAAAGTTATTTTTTTCTTTCCTATCCTGTGTTTAGTTTGTCTTGTTTGTTGCTTGTGTGTTGCAACTTGTCTGCATAAAAGAACCGAAAATTTATTTGAGGAATGTGCTAAAAGACAGATGGAGGAGAGACAGAGGAGTTGACACACGGAGGCGGGAGTCCCAAGTGGAGGAGAGAGGGCGGTGGAAGTTTGGTTGGCGTCCAAACGACAAGGGCAGCAAAGGTTAAAGAGGAGGAAGATGGAGGGAGAGTGGAGAGGAAGGGAGAGGTCAGGAGGAGGTGGAGTGAGGAGAGGTGGTAGGAGAGTCTGGCAGAAGAGCTATGGATGAATTCGGCGAAGGCTCATAATGAGGTATAGAGGAGAGGAGGGTGGGAAAGAGAGGAGGGGAGGAGGAAGAAAACAGGAAGAAGTTATGGAGAAGGATGCTGTAAAGTTGAGGAGGAGGAGGAGGAGATATAAAGGGGAGAGCAGCAGTAAAAGAAAGAGAGGTTATACAGGAGGAGGAGGCAGACAGGTTATAGAGGAGGAAGAGGAAGAAGGGAGAGGTTATAGAGGATATGTCAGGAATATTAATAGGGGTTCAGGTTTACCTGCAGGAGCCCATTCAGCCCCAAACACATACTGTCACTCTGATTAAATATCACCCCACCTCACCGTCTGCGAGTATGTGCGTGTGAGGAGAAATAAACCCATATACCCTCACAGATGCACACAAACACAGTGTTAAGCTTTCTCTCATGCCTCTTATCTTCATTTATCCAAGCAACACATGCACTGAAACAGTAAAATGCTCACACATAAAGACACATTTTTGTACATACTTTCTTGCACATGCAGACACCTTGAAGTCCATCCTCTAAAGTCATTCACACCTTCACCTTCCTCTTCTGTCCTTCTGCGTTTATTTACAGCCAGTCAGATAATGTCAGAAAATAAAATTTAATTTGTTTTCCATCTGCTTTAAGGAGCAGATGGGTTGGGTTTACCAAAATAAAATTTGACCCTGGTCTGTTAGCATCAAAGAGCCCAACTGACATGCAGATAAAGAATGAATCTGTTTCTTGTCTTGAAGACTGTGTGTCCACCAAATTTCCTGAGGAGCTCTGAGCAAAGTGTCCTAGTTTCCTTCATGGCTTCATATATATACATTTTGGACAGTAAGTTGTTTAATGTTCAAATTCATGTATCCATCAGTTTAAAGCTACCCATGTTCTTTCAGATGCCTGAGGAACAGGCCTTCTGTGTGTTGGTGAAAATCATGTATGAATACGGCCTCAGAGCTCTCTACAAGAACAACTTTGAGGATCTTCACTGCAAGTTCTACCAGCTGGAGAGGCTGATGCAGGTTAGTGAAGCAGTGTTTTCTAATTTTTGAAATCTAATGAAATGTGTTGATATAATGTAGTAACATAATGCTGAGAAGATGACCTTGACTGGACAGACTGTTTTGAAGCAGGAGGGGCTGCTAGTCCTGATGAGCAGTAAAAAAAAGAATCAAAATCAATGCAGCAGAAGCACAGATACCATCTTTTTTATTCCATGCTCTCTTCCTTGTGAAAACCCAGCTACAGTTCAGTTGGAGAGTTGGGTATCCAGGAGCAGCAGGTCTGGTAACCTCACTTCTTTCTAAATCCACACCCAGATTTTAAAACTGAATTGACTGAAGCTCCAGATTATGTTTTCAGTTTTCTCAACAACAAAAACTTAAACTTTCCCCTGCTTTTAGTGGAGAATGTCACAGAATTTTTAAGCTCTTTGACTGGATGTTTCTTGCTGAAATGGACATTGGGAGTCTTGTACCTTCAACTTTTTTATTAAAGAACCTGATATTTTCTAACATAGTTGTTAAATTACATTTGTACTGATGATTTAAGGGGGCAGAGTTCCATTCCCAAAAATGAATAGAAATAGCTAAATAGAGATGAAATAGCTCTTCCTACTTCAAAACTCTATGAGGCTTTGGGTGCAAGTTGGTCCCAGTTTATTTGTTGATCTTTGTTTCTTTACTGTGTTCATTCATCGCACATTTTTTTCAGACACCTCTGGCTGTAGTTGAAGAAACAATTAATCTCACCACTTAGTGGCAGAAATTAAATGATTCAGCCTTGGGGTCCACTACAATTACAGCTCAAAATTAAAAATGTTAATCAGTCATTTTAGCAATGTCATAGGTTTAAATGCCATGAAATTCACCTCACGTATCCAGCTATCCTTGGTGTACAGACTAGTCTTTAGGACCATTAATTTACACAAGATGATTTTCCAACATTTTTACTTTCCTGAGAACGGAGGTCCCCTGGGCTGTTTCATCTAATTACTAATTGAGTGCAGGGTTTGCACAATGAACCAATACTGGGTGCCACTAAAAAGAAAAGACCAGCAGACAGTGCAAATAGCCTTACAAAATGTATTTGCATTTTCCATAAAAGCAAGGAAAGTTTGATCATATTCAAATTTTTACAGCTTGTTACCAGTGATTGCATCACCTATGGGTTTCGACATGTTTTTTGTTGCCTTGTTGACTCGTTGTTTGGTCACAAAATATAATAGAATATAACAAGAATTAATTCTTAGTCTGTATGTGTGAGTCTCTGTAGGCTAAACAGCATTCTGTCTGTCTGTTGTGACCGATGATTGCTGGTGTAAAGTCCCATCCCGCTCAGGTATTACAGCCTAAATCCAGTCACCGAGTTTAATTTGGCTCTGAAATCCATCCTGGCCCTGCTAGCAGTCGTCTCTCAGCATCAGGATCAACTCAGTTAGCATCGACCTAATGTGCTTAATGTAAGGATGTTAGCATTGACTGCTAATTATTAGTATGTAGGTGGGAGCTCACTATCTGATCCAGGTCAGGTGTCATGTGACATGGTAAGTGTTAGCTGCCAAAGGGGATCATTATCTGGCTAATTGAATCCTCTATTCACTTTACATGTATGGACACTAAAGTACATGAGTACACTTTTCTATTTGAAACCTGCAGCTGTCTTTTCCTCTCTCTGTCAAAACAGAAGTATATGAATGATAAATCAATGTAAGAATGCCTTTTTACCCAGTTCCATCTGTGAGAGCTACTAAACATGAGCTCGCTGATTGGTCTGGTTTCCAGGCTTCCTTTTACATTATCTGGTACATGTAAGCTTTGCAAAGTTAGAATCACTCATCTTTAAATGGCACATTTTTTCAGTGTAGTTGCTTTGTACAATAAAGTATCTCTTCACTTTCTGTACTAAACTAGAAGTTTGTGTAATGTATGAATAATCTCTGCCATGGTACTGAACTGTGTTATGTGTCTTTTTTAACTTTTTCTTTTGTTCTTGTATCACTCTTGAAAGAGATTATCATCTCAGTCAGACAGCATGATTTGATAAAGTATGAGTAAAAATGAAATAATTTAAAATTGAAATGACAAGTGGAGCCACATCTGTATATTTGTGTAAGCGCTGTTTTATCTCACAAGTTTGTCTTCCTCCTCCTCCTCTCTGTGCTCCTACAGGAACAGCTTCCAGACCTGTGGTCCCACTTCCAGGAGTTGAACCTGGAGGCACACATGTATGCCTCCCAGTGGTTTCTTACCCTCTTTACTGCCAAGTTCCCCCTGTGCATGGTGTTCCACATCACTGACCTGCTGCTCTGTGAGGTACAATTTGACTCACGACACCACATTGTCCAGAGTTAAGTGAGGAAAGGGTCAAAGTAGTAATAAGGGCAAGAGCAAGACAGGGAAGCAGTGGCAGAGGTTAGGAGGAAGGAGGACAAGGAGATAGCGATTGGTTGAGCTTTACCTCTGCTGACCAGCTATCAGTGGCCAGAAGCAGAGGTCATTTAAGACAAAGCTATATGAGCATCAGCACTGATCCATCTGCATTCTGCCCTTCAGGCTATCCAGTGTAATCAATATGGGTGTGCTGATCAGGCTTTTTAGGGTTGATACAATCACAGATTTAATGTAATTACGATTTCTTGACCCGATCACAATCACTGCTTGCTTCTTGTTCTGAAACATTTTTACAGAAAGCTCCTCTGAAGAGGTCCTCCTCCAAAAGCCACTAGGTTACCTCATGTCTGTTACCCATGATATTATTTAAAGTTGGATTCACAACTTCATAATAATAGTAATCTCAGTACTGTGACTTTTGTCATTGCAAAAGCGATTTATTTATCTTTTAACAAATTCAGTTACATTTTGCAGCACCGCCCCATCATGGAGATGAAAGGGGAGCTTGAACAGTCAGATGGTGAAAGACAAAATTTTGAAAAACATTTCATGGATGGTCATTCTTGCAGATGCAAAACTGTATGAGAGGCTTTTTTGACGTATAGCAGCTGCTTACTTAAAACTGTATTCTTACAAGCTAGCATTTGTGGGGAAGATAACTCTAAAACAATAAACAAAAAATCAATTCTGCAACACTCAAGACCTCAAACTGAATTTCTTTAAATCATAGCATGCTAACAAAGACTTCTGGTGCTCATCAGGCAGTAGCAGCACAAAGAATACTGACTGCCTGACAGCATCTCAGCTCTCGTTCAGTTCCACAATGATCAGCAGCACCACCTTTTTACAGTGCTACAAAGCCATTTGCAATAAAAATGCATAAAACTTATATAAAAATAGTCACAAGTGAAGTATTTTTATAAAATAAGAAAATCTTTTCTTGGAGTCTCTTGGTGGGTGTCTGGAGAGGAAACCCCTTAGGGAATCCAGAGTTCTGCTGGGGGAGTTCAGCCCTCACATGTGTAACAGTGTTGAAGGGTTTCTATTGATCTAAATCCCTGGAGTCTTTTTTATGGGACTCCTGTGGTAGTCACTGTCTGACTACCTACACCATGTTCGAACATAAGGCAGTTCATAAGTGTACTTGTTACCAGGTCTATGACCATATCACCTAATTTGTGTCTGTATGAGCTGGGACTCAGGTGAAGAGAGAAATACAGCTTCCAGCTGATCACCACCTGCTGGTGAGGTGGATCAGGTGGCAGGTAAAGCTGCCAGAAAGATGTGGTGAAGCCAAATGTGCAATGAGGGTGCACTGGGAATGTCTGGCTGAGGCCTCTGTCTGGAGTTAGAACGTGCAGCTGTGTCCTTATGGAAAATAAATATTGTGTTGAGAGGATATAAGGGAGCCGAGGTGTGAGCTCTGTGGAACACCGCATTCCAACATGAGCAGATGAAGAAGAGACATTACTCCTAACAACAGCTTAAGTTCTGTCAGAAAGATCAGTTTAAGAGCTGTTCCACCTATTTTCTTCTTGACTAATTGTTTCTCCCTCTAGTGAAATAATTTTTGTGTGTGGTGATGAATCATTAGAGTTTTAAATTTTTGGTAAATCTTTGTGTTGTTTTGAAAAGCTTAATGACACAAAACACCAGTCAAGTCATGAAGCTCTCTTCACTCCCTCCTCCCTCCATCCTTCTCGCTCTTTCTGCCTTCCTCCACCCCTTTTTTCCCCCCCCCCCCCCCCCCACCTCCTTCCCTCCTTCCCTCTGTTTGTCTATTGGCCGCAGGCAGAACAATTAAAAGTTTCCCAGGTCTTTCTCAACCAATGAGCCGCATGATGAGAATCTGCTTGTTAAACCAGAATTCTCATCTCCTGTATCTCTCTCTGTCCGCTCTCCTCTTCTTGCTTCTCTCCATCATCTTCATCATCAGCTTTTACTTGTTTGCCTGTTTTTTGTTTTTTTACTCGCTTTATTCTCTGGTTTTCTGTTCTTCCTTTATACCTGTCCCTTTCATCCCTTTTATTAATCTCTCTCCTCATACTCTTTTCCCTTGATGTAGTCTGCTCTAAAGTTTAGATTTTTATCATTCTTTTACTCTTTTCCTCTTAACCACCTTTTCCCTCCCAATTTTTTTCTCTCATTCAACCTCTTTGTACTACTTCATATCATGTGATACTAAGTCACTAGCTACTGGACTTTGTGGATATCGTCTGAGGGTTAGATCATTTGTGAAACTTACTTACTCATCATGTAGTCTTGAACCTTCACACATCCCACATCTTTTTCCCAGCCCATGTCATCATACCTCCTCTCTCTGTATGTTTATCTCTTTCTCCCTATGCAATCTGTCTTGCTCGGATACACATGCTCCGAGATTATCTTTCCTTCTCTCATACGCACCTTTGATCCTGCCTCAGCACTGTAGCACCATCTTGAGGCCCACAAAGATAGGCATGTGAAGGCAGAGCTCCCCCTCTTTTCTCTTTTCTTTTTCTCCAGTTATTTTTAGAGCTGTCCAGATATTTTTAGCCCTGTGTTGCCATGTGAACTGGTTGTCACGGAGACCAAGGAGACGGGTGTTCCCATGCAGTGCTGACATCAGCTTTACATTTTCTTTCTTCCTGTGATCACAATCAAAAAATCACAATCACTGTATCAACAAAGGAGGGAGGGAAAAAAACATAGGATCACAGCATTTGTGTACATATGACACTGACTTCTTAATACAGTTATCTGCTCCACACAATAATATACACAATGATCTGTGATTTATAAAGAAACATAGTATATGAAATAAATAAAACACAGGGGAGTTTAATCTTTGTGTTTTTTAGCTCTATCTCTGCCATGTGTTGTTAAAAAACATACATTTGCACTGCAGCTACAGCATCTTTACAATAAGTTGGAAAACATATACATTTCATCTGTGCAGCTGACATTTATGGCTTAAACAATAAGCAATCTAACCAAATAAAATATGTTGTATAATAAAATTGACATACCTGAATTTCAAGATGCTTTGTGAGCATTTTTGACATCAGTATAAACTGTTAGTAGGGTAATTGTGATAGGCTGTTATAATTTAAATAACCAGTAGTTTTCAAGTAGCTTGTAGTACAGCTTGGATTTGATTCTCTGTGTCATGTTCTCTTTTCTTGCCCTGTCAATGCCATTTTGCATATTTCTGCTGAATGTTTTACTTACTGTAAAAAGTTTTTAAGAATGTCAGTTAGAGGACATATTTCTTACCTAGACAACGATGGTTTCCTTTGCTCTGCAGATTGTTGACTGTCTTTAGCTGTTGTTAAAAGTTATAATAGGCAGTATTTCTATATTTGTGTTCATTCTCTTCATCTTAAATCAGGAAGATCAGGAAATGTGTCTGCAGCATAGCATCCCATCACTATGTACTGACACACTGTAGATTCTGGTGTCAGTATGGGCACAAGTGGGAAAACTTCTTAGCAGTGGAAGTGTTGAATCCAAATTTAGGATAGAAATTAAAACGCTCTCCTAAGCAGCAGAGAGGATGAGGAAACTGAACTCACCAACATGTGAGATTTTTCCTGTTTTTAAGTTACAGAGTTTTAGAGATTTAAGTAGTATTCTTGAAAAGGTTGGCTTTATTAGCCATCAGACATTGCCAATATGTAAAGCTGCAGAGTGCAGCTATAATTTGCCACAAAATTCAGTTCCTGTTTTTAATTATTTTCAGTTTCATTGTATTCACATCTAATTCTCCTCTCTCATCCAGGGTCTGAACATCATCTTCAACGTAGCCCTGGCCTTGCTCAAGGTTAGTACTCACTTATTCATTCATCTATTTGTAACCATCTGTTTAGATTTCTTCATCTTATGTCAAAAGTATTTCTTTTAAAATCTACCCTGATTATATTTTGTTTTAATAAAGGAGATTTTTTTTTTATTTGATTTTCTGAGCAGTTTGTTAGAGTTTAGTGGAAATAATATACAAAGTGCAAAGCAAAGATTTAGGGATGCGTGATTGTGCAGAAGAGGCAATGTGTTTGAGGAGGTGCACTCAGTCCTGTGTCGGATATGATGGGTAGAGGTTTGACAGTTAGTTGGTTGGCATTCTTCGCCCCCTAGTGCTCAAATTAGAAACTTCATCTGGAAGTGTGGAGGCCGTCTTTAATGACAAATGAGATAAATGGGTAAGGACTAATTATATAAAACATCATATTGAATGCGATGCTGTATGTCTCAGCTGCCACTCTATATCACAGTGACCAGATTCTGACCAGAATAACACGTCTGTGCTTTTGTCTTGTGGGAGATTTATTTTATGGACTTTGACCTAAGTGATTTCAGTTTATAATTTTACTGTCATGTATAGTAAATGTTTTAGCAGTATACAAACTGGATGAATTTAAATAGTGTTTTCAAGTTGTACCCACACCATGTTCAACTGAAGTTACTAACTATTAACTAACTATTAACCCATTTGTACATCTTTAGCATGAAAATACAGTTGTGGCTGCATAGAGAATTTCTGTACAGTCTCCCTCAGAGGATAATAACATATTGTGTCATTTACCATCTGAAAATGTAATTTTCCATGCATTTTTTGGGATATGGTTTGCTAAATAGAAACAGGCAGACAACATTTAACAGATTGACATAACATAAATAAAATGACCAAATGTTGCCATTTTATTTAGAATCAATCAGGGTTTTAAAATGAGTTGATGTCTCTACTTTTAAGTGTGTTTCAAAAAAAAAATATAAAGTGCATATCTGCTTTAGTTTTTTAAATATATTACCAGACAAAACTGAATGTTGTTACTATCAGAGCAGAGTGGTGTAGAATTACCAGTTGTTGTGTTATCAGATCTGTTTGTGGTGGGATGGATCGATGAGTTTTGGCAATGACCGTGCCATATTGCACGTCAGTGTCTGGTTGTTCAATGCAGACATTAATTTGATGGGACAGTCTTTGTGGAAGTCATGCTGGAACTTCAACAACACTCGGTGATGAAGGCTTGTTTGTCTCATTATATAGTCGCAGTACTGAAACAAACTGATAACAACATGCAATGCCTCAGCGTGTTTACAGTCATTTCCTTTAACTATTCTTCATGTAAAACTATCACATTTTGTGACACAAAATTGTGTGAATGGCAGTATTTAATGATGAGGGAAAGTGTTTGCTAGAAAGATTATAACCTGATATGTTTTCTGGGTCCTGAGAACAGCTGATAGCCATCAGTATGTCCAGTTACTTATTAATTATAACACCAACCTCATTTTCAAAAAAATGGTTCACTAGAAAATCAGGCGCCTGAAAAATAGTGAAGTTATTAGGGATTCCTCAGTCAAGTTAGTTTTGTCACCAAAACCAGTCCTTTAAAACTTATTACCTGCCAAATTTGACTCCTGATCTAATATTTATTTTTCTTACATAAAACAGTTGCACAGTATACATTACCACACCAATACAGCCTAAAACAGGACTACATTAAAACTGGTAAAGCCAATGCAATATTGCAAATTAGCTCAGGATATTAATAAGAATAATAAGAATAAATATGTATGTGTATGTAATAATGCTAATAATAATGTACAAATAATATATATAAAATAATATATTACATTGTAATGTAGCTACACTCAGGCTTTCTGCTCTAAATTAATCATAGATGGTTGGTTTTAAAAAGCCCTCCTGCTCTGTGTTTTAGCAGTAATGTATTCTGTGTGCCAGAGAGCGAAAGATGTGGTGGATGCGATGGTCGGGAATGGAGAACAAATGAGGATGCGAGGAGGGTGGAAGGGGCTTCCACTGCCTGCCTCCTATTGGCCAGGCATGACGGCATTCTCCCCCGAGGCTCCCTCCTCCCTCCTCCATCCATCCTGCTCTCCTCTCCGCTCTCATCACCCCTCCCTCCATCTGTGTTCACCTCCCTCCCTCTCCCGCTTAGCAGTCGCCATCCACATCACAACAGGAACATAAGCTACAGCGTTAGCAATCTGGACCTGGAGCAGAAAAGCTCTGTGTTCTTTTTTGTTCTTTTTTTTTCTTCTTCATCTTTACCTCCCATGGATGCCTGCTTGGAGCCTCTTTTCTCCCTCAGTTCCTCGTTCTCTGATTTCTTTACCTCCTACTCCTCTACCTCCGCCTTCTCCTCATCTCTGTTGGTTGGCTATGTATTTCTCCAACACGCTACCTCTGTCCACCACCCAGACCTCTGCAACGGAGCCGCCCCTGCTAGCTGCTAGCTGTTAGCTGTTAGCTGTTAGCATCACAAAGGAAAGCGAGAGAGGGGTAAAGAAAGACAGGAAGGCAGAGACAGTGAAAAAGAGAGAGGCAGTGGACGGGAAGCACTATGTGGTTTCTTTGCCTCGCCTCACCCCAGCTGGCCAGGACCATCACTCCTGATAGCACACATACTTATGCAAACACTCAACCATTTAGCCTGTGTTGTTGAGAGGAAGAAGACTTTCCATCTGAAGGAGCTGGCTTACCATCTAAAGGATCTACTGACCGACACAGACCGGATGCTTGGCTGCTGCTGCTAATGGAAATCTGCCGGAGGGACAGACACTGGAGTCCATGCTGGAGCTGTTGACTGGTCCAAGTTGGAACTGGTTGGAACCCTCAAATCAGAGGGTTATATCAGTCAAGAGGAAGAGCAAAGAAACAGAGAGACTTACATGCTCATGGCAAACAGTTCTTTCTGTCTTACTACCTCTCTCCAAACTCATGCGTAGCTGCCTTCACTCTGACTCATCGAGTTGAGCATCCACTCAGCCATAAACCAACACAAACTTGCAGTACATCATCTTCCCCTGAAGGCAGAAAAGTGCCATACTGCCACGCTAACAGACCACATCTGGACCGACTGCTCAGTCTTAGACTTGGACTCTTCAGATAAAAGGATTCATACAGTTATTTCAATCCATTTTACATTTCAAAGAAAGCTAAAATCCTGTCAACTTCATACCAGGTGCGGCCTGCCACTTGGAAACAGCGTACAAAACGTATCAACTGCTTTGATGTGTCGTCTCACACGCACCGAGCCTTGAACGTTTAGGCCACTCAATCGTGCAGACTGAGGGGCTTTTCTCTCTGTCTTTGAAGTCCATCAACGAAGGAAAAATAAAAGAGGTGGAGTACTTATCCGTCGCTGCTGTTTGCCGGAGCAGCAGCCCACGTGTTGAGCAGCTTTGTTGCTAGGCAACGGCATACTGGATTGGAATTGGTTGGGGGAGTTTGGCAGGGGAAGATGAGAGTGGCGAAAGCAGCTTCAATACATCATTTTCTGACTGTTATTTTGTCCCACCTGGTGGCCGTTTCTGGGCTCTGACAGTGGTACAAGCTGAGTGGCCGCCACCAACGTCTTGTCCACTTGTCCAAATTCTGTCTTGCCCAGATGAACTAGATCAGATCTTAACTTTGCATGCCTTGGATGCCTCAGCTGTGCCTGCTGAGTTGCTGTGTATTCCTCTAAGTAGCAATTAGCCTCTTTTGTAGCTGGAGTCCTAAACATCAGTCTGTTGTGACACTGCCTGATGTGGCATTATCAGCTTCTCTTCCCAGAAGGTCAGTCACTTCGGTCACCAGGACTAGGCCAGTTTGGCTAGACATTGACCTCAAAACAAATTTCAGCTCAGTGAAGTTGACCTACACATAACAACTTGTCTGCTCCGAGTCCGACCCTCCTCCAACTCTCCTCCAACAACTGAGAAACCCACTGGAACACTTGGACGACACGCTGGAGTCATCTGCCACCCTGGCCCCGGAGCGGGACCGCCCCTCTCCCTCGCCCTGTCCCACCCCTCCACCATCTCCTCCACCTTCCCCTCCCACCTCTCCTCCCCCAGTACCAGCCCTGACCCCCCACCTGCCCCTTCCAGCAGTGCGTAGGGCGGTGGAGGATGGAGAGGGGAAGGCGGAAGAGGGGGCCCACAGCAGTCAGGCCTCAGCAGACTCCTTCTGCAGGGTGATGGATCTCCTTGGAATGGGACACCGGCTCTTCGTCCCCAGGCTGCTGGCGGTGAGAGGCAGGAGGGTGGGCTGGGCTGGCAAACAGATGCTGGATGAAAAAAAAAAAATTTGCATGGATGGTTGGTTTTAGAGTTATACAGGAGTGGCTGCTAGTTTGACTCATGTTCATAATGGAACCAGCTACTGCTGAGGACATAGGATGGTGAAAAAGCAACCAAGCATGTCTGGGAAAGGAAACTCTGCTTTTCCTCTTCTGAGACTGGCCAAAGCAACATTTATTGCATCTGTTGTCATGATGCTTTGAGCTCTGACCTTTGATTTCCTCTGAAATTGAAGCTTGCAAATTCTGCTCGTCCCTAAAGTGAGGTTGGAATATTTATCCCCCTGATCATGTTACTTAGAATTTAACAGCCGCCGTTCCCAAAGCTTCCTTCAGAATTAGAAATGAAACAGTGGAACCATGGTCAAGCAAGGACCAAGCTGATGTGTGACTAATGAACATATTTGTTCATACATATGATGTACATAATTGCTCAGGATAAAGTCTAGTGTCTAGGTATCTGTTCACCACAAGATGGTGGTATTGGTATGTTTTTGAGCACTTAGTGATATATAGATTCTATAACTTGTAGGACCATGACAGCAAATGAGTTTGTCTGAGTTTTGTTTATTTTTTTTAAATGTATGTTATATTTTGGACATTTAGCTATACACTTGTCCAGAGTGATTTAAATTCCCACCAGCAACAAGTGATAGAAGTAATATGTGAAGCATTGTCAAAGCTCCAGCAGCTTTAAGGATAAAGTAAGAAAATGAAATTAGAGCTAAGAGGCATAATGGAAATTGCTCTTTAGGTAAGCGCATGGAGAACAGGAAGATGGAATGTGATAGAATAGGAAGACAGGAATGTAAGGTGCTTTCTAAGTTTTCAGCCTCCACTTACTGATAATGGACAGTGACTCTGCTGGTCTGGGCGAAGGGGACAAGAGATATCATTTAAACAATAGTGCAGCTGTTCCTTTACAATGGTCGCTCTGATGAAAAGTAAAATATTAATTGTTACTGAGCATTGTATCATGCAGTTGGACAAGAAATGGGATAGGTAAAAATGTGATAGATTTTTTTCTTTTCTGGAGGTCAGGCTGCAATTGATTTGTTGAATGTGATTTAACTAAATAGAATCAATCGTTTCTCACATAAATTAATATAACCTTCATCAAGTTGTTCAGTCAATAGCCTTGTAAGTCTGTTACCCCAGAGTCTAATGACTACCATCAATTGGCGAGAACAGTCTGTTGGAGGTTACTCTGTACTCTTCTTGTCTAACTATGACACCCCTTGTTTGTCCTGTCTCCACCATCACCTCCTCTCTCCTCCCACCGCCTCATGTCTTGCTCCAGACATCCAAAGAGGACCTCTTGCAGGCTGATTTTGAAGGGGCTCTCAAGTTCTTCAGGGTCCAGCTCCCTAAACGCTACAGAGCTGCAGAGAATGCTCGAAGACTTATGGAGCAGGCCTGCAACATCAAGGTAAGGAGCCTAAAGTCTAAAACCAAGACCTAGCCCTCAGCCCACAGTCTGGTGACATAGTGAAAAAAGACCTTTTAAGAATGTCCTCAGTTTTGCACTGTAAAACCCCAAACTGTTGAACAAGTGTGTACAAAGTCATTACAGGAGTGACTATGGGATTATTTAATGAGTTTGAGCAACGCAGTAAAGAATTCCTGTCTTGGCATCTCCCACTGAGATACAAAGAGGGATCAGAGGTCCAGGAGCACATCAGGTATGGTTTTGGCTGTTATAGGGATTGAATCCCTCACCTTCTGGCCAGGTGTCATGGTTTATTGCACTGACTGACTGCTGAACTGTTTATTGCTGTCATTGTGATTTTTATATCTTTTCTATTTATGTATTTGGTACCCAGAGCAGGGTTACTACTTGTTTTATTGTCACTGCTGTCAGTCAGAAAGACTAGGTGAGACTGTGACACATGGGACTTTCTGTTGCTGAAGTTTGTACTTTTCTTTCTAGTTTCTTTTTGTCCGCAGGCATGGAGATTGTCAGGAATCGGCTACCACAGTAGGACTAAATGTAAAAGCTTTTATGAGCTGGATATATTGTGGGTTGGATGTCTGCTGTGTTGGAGAAGCCTGATAAGGGGGCAGAAAATGTCTCAAATAATTACTGCATTCTTATACTTCAGTTACTTACTTTGCAGCGAGCTACATTGTTTTCTTTCTCTTCCTCTGCTATTATCAGCCTTCCTTTCTTGTACGTTGTTGTTCATTGGTCTGGACTGAAATCTGACAATAACAGATAAAAGTTTGATGCCATGAATGTTAGTCATAGTTTTCCTCAAAGCTTGCTAGGCTATGTGTTCGATAAAATTCCCTTACATGCACACACACACACACACTCGTTATCATCCTCCTATTGACCTTAATGAGGCTGCTGGCATTTAAGGAATTTGCTGAGGTCACCAGAGACCAAAAGCAGGACACAGTGTATAGGATACTGTGTTTGTGTGTATGTCTGTGTATGTGTGTGTCAGCAGAGTGTGTAGTGATAGAGGAAGGAAAGAGTTGACAGAGACAGATGGAAGAGATAATCATCCTCCCTCCACCCTTCTCTCTCTTCTTTGTCTCCCCTGCTCACTCTCTGTTCACGTCTCTCTGTATCTATAAACCGTTAATTCTCTTCATTTCAGACATTTTTTAACTTTCTGATATAAAATAGCTCACAGTGCATGAGCAGGTTGTGATGTATCATGGTTGAGGGCATGTTAGCAGGACACTACCTATTCTGGGCGTGCTTATGATCCCTCTATGTGTATATGTATTTGTGCTTAAGTATTGTATTATCCCACAGTGACTCACTGTTTATCTCTGTGGTTTAGTAGCATTTTAAGTACTTTGCAATCCCTGCAGCATATGACATGTTATGTTATGTTATGTTGTACAATATTGAAGCACACTCAACACAGGCTTGATCACTTAATGTCATCATCACTTATTCTCGTGTTCTGTATTAAAATCGCACACATGTTGAATTGTCTTCAAACCGTTAGTCTGTTCTTTCTCGGCCTGTGTTAAATATAAGTATAGATTTTTCTGTAGCCTATGATTTATGGGACTTGCGGCTGCAAATGAACAGGGTAAACACAGCAAAATTTTTGTAATGTGACAGTCTTATTAAAGGACTAACTTTTACAGTGATTTCACAGTAAAGGGAAAAATACAGTTAACACAAATAGTCACAAAGTCTGATATAATGTTGAATGATTTTATTATCTTCTACTGACTTTATCTGTTCACAAAATATTGCAGTTATAATAAGTCAGTTATTTTATATTTATATATTTACATATATGAATTATTATGATGTTAGTTTTATATATCTGGATATCTGATTGTTTATTTTTACTAATGTACCTTGTGGCTCATCATACATTTTTCTGTGAGGCACTCACACTGGCAGCACTTTGGAAATGTCTCTAGAACAAAGCGTTTTTTTTAATTAAGTTTCTATTTGCCACCACTGCCTTCTTTTCATTACACCTGTGCCGTGCATCTGCTCATTAGTGGTGGAGAACTTTCCACACAAAGTTGGTCTTCACAAAGTCATGTGAACTTATTAATTAGTCACACGTACTGCATCTCTTCCTCCTGTGTAGAAATGCATGTGCATAAAGGAGATGACAGGCACTTAACAGGAGATGCAGAGTGTCAGAAACTAGAAAGCACGGTTTGTAAAGAAAGACAAGACACCCGCCTGTCTCAAATAAATCTACCTTCTTGACCATTTACATTTTCTCCAATTTTCTCCACATGCACCTTCATCATGGAGCCAGATGATAAGAGAAAATACAGTAGAATAAAAAATATAGAGAAAACGCAGAGAGAGATGAACCCGTGGTTGCTGATGTATCTCCCTAAGACTGAGAATAACATGTTTCCAGAGAGGTTGCCATGTAGTTTCCTAGCTGGGGTGTCCTTTTGGGAGGATGCTACAGTATTCGTACATCGTCCAGACAGCCTTGAAGTTGTTTTCACTTCACTCCTGGTTTTACCGTTGAACGATGTGCAACTGTCAACGACAAGTCACTGTGGTTGATCTGACAACTTCCTTCCCATGTCTGTTAACCTCAAATACACACACACTGTGTAGATGTGTAAATGTTTTGTCTTTATTTTACTAGCAGCAGGAAATAGAAAAAAAAACTTTTTAGACTGTGTCCTAAACAGAGAATCTGAGAGAGGAAGGAAGGAGGGAGTGGCACAAATGAGAAAGAGAGAGGGGAAGTACTCACTCAGTGGAAAGGTAGAAAAGCAAACTCATCCTCCTTTGTCGCACACCTCTAGCATTACACAGAGAGGAGAGAGACAAACAGGTGTGTTGTACTGCCCTCACCCCTCCACCCTCTTCCTCTCAGTGGGCGGGCCTGCTCAGCCTTGAGAGACTCCTTGAAAGCAGCCAGTCGCCTCCTCCACTTTCAGAGAGAAACAAAGCCGTCAGCTGCACCTCTCTGTTTCCTTTCTCCACCACTCTTTTCCTCCCTCCTCCTCCTTCTTCTTCATCCTCTCCTGCTCCTTGCCGCTGGAAGAAGCAGAGCCAAGATGATGCAAGAGGTGTCCATCATGGTGGCGCATTTACGCTCATGTAGTGACAGACCGGTGAGGAGGACACCCTGGCTCTCGCTTGGTCGCCCACTCCAGACTCTCAGGCGCCCAGACCGGTAGGTCTGTTCTGTTTGTCACTTCTCTTTTGTTTCTTTTCTTACTTTCATCCCTTCTTCTGATGGAGACGCTCAAGAGGAATTCACCTGGTTTCTGTTTTTTCTTTTTTCATTTGATCTTGCTTTTTGTCAGCGTTTTCAGATGTTGTTTTCTTGTCTTGATCCTTTTTCACTTTTTTCGGGCAGTCCTCATGAATCCTTAACAATGATGGAAAATGAGCTTTTACTGAATCTACATGTTTCCTTCCATGCGGTAGATGATGTAGACTCAGACACAGTAGGTATGTGTGGGTGTGTGTTGTGTTTCTACTCCGCGTGTTCGATGTTGGAAGGTTACAGAGCTTTGTCATCCAGTCCAGACACAAGAGCTTGTTTGTGACCGTCACTTTCTTTCTTTCAATTACGGACATAAATTTGAAATCAATGGAGACCTTGTGTGTGTGTGTGTGCGGCGGTGTGTTTCCCCACATGGGTAATTGAACTCATGGCCCATTTTTTCATGAGATGTCCAGTTGGCTTTGTCCTTATTTCAATATTCAAACTCTTGGCTGCCACTTTCGTAAGAGTTGATCACCTTTCTTGTAGTATGATACCCAGTATGGCACCTTTCAATGCCTGTGATTTCAGCTTAGAGGTTTGGGACAATTCCATTTTCGCTGCAGGATTCAGGTCAGAAATCTAAAAGTGGGCCTGGTACCATTTCCCTGCGGCAATCGGGCACCAGGCATCTTTAACGTGATTACCTGAATCAGAGAGGCCCTCTGTCCTCAAACGGTCCTTTAACATTTACACTGAAAGTTGTGGTAAGTGAGTTTGGCGGTTTGCGATGCTCATTGGTTTGAGCCCTGAAATCGCGCGGTGTACCAGCAACCGTAGGTGTTACTGAATTGGCCTTGAGCAAGATGCCGAGCTCCTGTACTCACTGGTTGTATCTAAGCAGAGGAGGCTTAGCTCTGTCCCTGGAATTTCAGAACAAGAAATGATGTTTGAGATATTTTCCTTGCAGGGAAAAGTTGCTGGGAATGTCTGAACGTATTAGGGAGTTTGACTCAGAGCACTTTCTTGTAATACTGTTACAATATGGTTATCTGAAATTGTAACTTATTTTACAGTTTTACCACTTGTAAGTCAATCTAGGTAAAAATATTGTCTACGTGATGAAAACAAAATATCAGTGTAAAGGGCAGCAGTCTCTCTCAAGGCAGAGAAAATCAGGGAATAGGATAAATTATCAGAAAAGGCCAGGGAGTATAAGGGAATTTTGTATTTGTTTCCCAACATTTCATATATTCATTATATCAGGTGGTTTTCAGACCAACTGGAGGGACAAGACTGAAAAAACAGCAACAACTTATTAGGAAAGAACAACAGATGTAGAGAAAGAGAAGCGCTCTGATGCAGTTTTTTCAGGAAAGGTCGTGGAGTTGGGGATCCTGTGTGATTGTAGCTGTAGCGGGTCTGTATGTTTGAATAATAGCCTCGCTTCTAACAGGTGAGCTCAGCCCAGTTTAGAGCTGCATTTCACTACACAGTCATGCTGTAAAGTTTGTGTGTTTTAGGGGTGTTGTAGAGCAGCAGGTTGTGTAATCAGTAGCTAGACTTCAGCTTGTCTGTCGATGATCTCTGTTTTAATGTGTGACTCAAAGAGAACAACACTTAAGCTTCACTGGCTGTACATGCAAAAAAAAATTAGGCTGGAACTCTTTCCTCTGTTGTGTAATTGCACGCATTAATAGGAGCTGTCTTTTTAAACTCTTTATATCAGTAGGGTAGTGCAGACTCAGGAGACTCAGGTTCAACACCAACATGTCCTTGAGCAAAACACTGGCTCTGTACCAGCTGCTGTTCTCCAGCTGACCCTGATCTCTAAAATCTGCTCCTCTTAGCCAATCAGGGTCCAGTGTTGTCAAGACTTACCCCTCACATTGATTTAGCTCAACTAATTCAGTTTGGATTTTAAGTGCAATCGATCTAGACCCACAGTGGTAAACACTCTTTTAACATTGAGGCATGAACTGTTTTAACAGAAACTGAGTCATGGTAGCATGAAACAGCAAGAGGACATGCAGCAGGTGTAGTTTGTCTTTACTGATAATACCAAATATTATTTAAGATTATGTGAAATCTTCACCCACAAGCAAGTGATGTGTGTATGTAGAAAGAATGTCGTTGAATGTCAAGGAGAAAAAAAAAAACATACTTGCCAGTTTGGGTTTGTTAACCTGCAGAAATCTGTGACAAACCATCTCATCACATACAGGAAGCTTGGAAAGTATGACACAACCTGTCTATTTAGTTGGTGGTGTAGATTCTGTACTAGAGTGCTAAAAGGTATGAAATGAGTATGTGAGAGGAGGAGAAAGCGAGAGGTGGGTGTGATTGGTACTTGTGTGTGTTCAACTCTCAAATCAAAAAGGCAAATCTGGAGGAGTGTAAAATCTTAGGAAACACACACACGTCATTCTCTCCCTCTCTCTCGCTTTCTGTCTCTTGCACATTCATTTCATGTTTCACGCGTTAATTTACGACTTTTTCGTACACACAGGCACAAGTGGGTTACTTTATTTTGTATACACAAGTACATTATTGTTTTGTTTTGCTGTGTATCACAGAGAAAATTTAGTGTCAGGGAAGCTAACAAAAGAAACCACATCCACTTCATCAAATAATCCTGCAAGTGCTGCTTTGGTTGTATTTCACTGTGTGTAACGTGAGCCATGTAAATTTAAGGTTGGACTGATTTATCCAGTTTTAAAAGAATACCATCACTCCCATTTCAGAATAGAGATTAAGGGGGCACCATAACGGGGTAAATAGAGGCCTTTTCCTCCCGGGCAAGAATACTAAAATCATGACAGTTTTTGACCTTAAAATTGTCAGGTTAAACAACTCAGCTGAAAGACAGTTATTACAGTCGTATTAACACATTGTTTCCACCAAGTGAAATTTGTCTTTACATCTTACCTGCCGCATATCAACTTCCAGGGGCTAAAAAGTCTCACTTTCATTTACAGCAGCACAGTGGGTTACTTCCTTAATCTATAGCTGCAGATAAAACATAATGATGAGTAAAACTGGATTTCTTTATTAATTGGTGCACTCACACCTCACATGAGTGCATTAATAGTCTGGACTATTGGAAATCAAACTCCCAACCCTGGCAGTGACGATGGCTACAGGAGAACACCACATTCAATTTACTGCATTGTCTTGTTACAATGCAACACTCATTAACTAGCATGCAGAGACCAAGCTGTTTTTTCCCACACAGATAACAACAGAATGGGCCTTAGCTCTGTTATCTGCTGGAGGATTGTGTGTCAGATAGATTGCAGGGTGTCATTCAGCTCAGCGGTTCCTGGGTCATAAAGGTCAAGGGTCAACCCACAGGACAGTAATGACTGTCCTGTTAGGCACCCTAAACAGGTAGCAGGTTCAGTTTCACTTTCACTAATTTTTATTCATAATGTTGTGAAATGCTGTACATTCAGAGCTCCTTTTTAATGCTACCCATCTGGCTATCTTGTGATTAGACTTTTATTTAACAAGGCCAATAAATTATGAACACGTAACAGTGATGGGCTAGAAAAAGGCAAAATGGCTGAAGACAAGAAATAATGAAATATTGTCATAGTTGCATTATAAATTATTTAAATATTGTTAGTTCTGCAGTGAATAGGTGTCATTCATCACTGTTGTCTCAGATCAGTAAACATTAGACTGTAGCCGACTGTGAGGAAGTACCTGAGTTTAATTTAAACAGGCAGAAGGGAAGGGCATTTATTGATTTTGGAGAAAAAACTGCAGAAACATTTAAGGTACAGAAGACCAAATGACTATGCTGAAATAATAATCTCACTCATCCCCCATCAGATAAATGTACAGTGTGTTCCAGACAAAGATCTACCCTGTACTCAGCTGTTCTAAACACTGTCATCTAGCACTTTTCTACCACACAAGATGTTTTGTGTTTTATGTTTCGGGTTTGTTTGAAATTAACAGAAGAAGTTGAGTTAGTACAAAGCAACAAAAATGGACAGTTAATATATTTTTTATATTCTTATGAATCAGGACTTGATGAAATGAGAGCACAGGTATGAGTTTTTATTCAGTTTTCCTTCTGTCTGTTCATGTTTAACACATAGATCAAGAAATACAACTGCACATGTGTAATACTGAATGAGGTACTTGACTTAAACACAACCAGTAAATGACACACACGCATACATGCACATGCCAGTCTCAGAGGAGGGGTCATGTGACTGAGACTGACCTGGAATCCCCAGCCCTAACGGTGGGCGCTATGGCAACGGTGTTTCCACACAGGGGAGATAATATTACCACCCACCTGAAGCAGACGCACACACATACAGATGCAGTTCAATATCAGTCATTTATCAGTATATTTCACCGCTGATATTTTGGATGTTTTCTCTCCATCTATTGGAGCAAACATCTCTATCACATTTTATGTGTTAAGGAAGTTACAGGCTTATTTAGGCTTGGGCTTATTTTAAAGTGAATTTCAGAGATCGTTACATTACACAGAAAAATATAATTGCTTACGAAGTGAATTTTCTGTGTTTGGCAGAAACTTAATGTGGTATGTTCATATGAGCTATTCTTCTAAGATGCAGAAAAATGCACAAGGAAGTCACAGATTTTGAGCTTGTGTTTGCACTGCATGGACGTTTTGTGGGCTTCAGTGAACACAGTTCAACTCTCTTCAGCCTTTCTGTATCCAGGCCGCCACACCTGAGAGGTCATGGGTTCAAAACTGCCTCTGATTGTTTTCTTCAAGTAAGATTGTTTTAACAAGTTGCCATGACTCGCTGTGGAGTGTTTAGACAGCATTCAGTGAAAATAGCTAATTTACTTTACTTGGCCTCAAGTTCAACAATACATGAAGTTATTCACACAAAAACAAGTTTAGGGGTCCAGTGAATATTTTTTTTTATCATCTGAGTTATATATTATACATAGTTGAAGATTGTGACTAATGGAAAAAAGACATCACCATAACCATCCTTGAAAATATAGTGGGCTTGTTGTTCTCTAGTTTACAAACATCCCTGATATAAACAAACCTTATCATCAGAATAAATTAATCATTTTGGTTTTATATTCTAAGACTTCTCTGGCTCTATTCTAGGCTCATTTGGATTACAGGCAGGGCTACATGTTGTTTATGCAATGAAACCTTATTGGTAGCATCACAGTAAGGTGAAGTGTTCATCCCGTTGACTTTCATTAGCTAATGACCGCATCAGAGTTCAACTAATTTTGTCTGCACTTCACCCCACTTTGTGTTGTCTATCATCTCAGGAGGAAATGAATGACTTTGAGTGGTTGCGTTGGTTGTGTAGCTCACATTGTGAACTGACAGGTTCTGATGTCTGGGCAGATTTCGTTGAACAATGATGACTAGCTGATTTACAGTAACATGGACTGTAAAGTGCCTAATTTGGCTTATTTATACTCTTATGTTCCGTTTGCATCTTCACACAGCATATGATATGTAGAGCTGACTATGTGATAGAAATAGAAACTGTGCAGCACAAACCACAATGCCACATATTTCAGTAGCAATAGTCAGAGTTAGTTCAGTCAGTTTTGACCTGCTGTTACTAGAATACCAGCCCTGTTTAAGTGTACTTGAATGTGACACTGCACCCCTACTTTCTCCTAGCTGCAGTTGACCTCTTACCCCTGTGGTAAAATGTAAATTGGTATAGGTGTCCCAGTGAGAAGGCGGGAAGAATAACATTAACAGTGAGAGAAGCAGCTGAGAACAAGCTAAAAAATGACAAATAAAATAAGCAAAGAAGGAGACAACACAAACTACTGAGCATGATCAAATAAATGAACACACATTCTTCCCTTACTCACAACAACTAATTATGTTCTGGCTGAGATTTTATCAGGCATTTTACAGTCAAACCAAAAAAACTACTTTCCTGTTGTTTTCAGGTCCCAACCAAAAAGCTGAAGAAGTTTGAGAAGGAATATCAGACGCTAAGAGAGAGCCAGCTGCAACAGGAAGACCCCATCGACCGATACCAGGTAGGACGTCCACTCACACATACACACACCTTATGATATATCTTGATTTTATTACCTTTGTTTCCTGTGGTACGCACACATTTCACAAGCACATACACTTTATTCACATGAGAGCAACTTTGTCTCCTTTAGGTTTTAATTGAATAATTTCACAGATAGCAGATAGTAAGAAAAGTACATGTCTTTTCCAGCAGTGAGGACGAACAATTCAAGCGACCTCATTTGTTAAAATTAGCCATGTTTCTAAGATTAGAAATCTCTTGTGAGCACAAGTCAGTTTGTCAAACTGTACTTTTGTCAATATTTGTCACATTGTTCCGGCTTGAAACATGACTTCTTCAAACACACAGACTTTTATCGTTCTTGACCCAAACATCGATAAAATTTATTTTTGGGCACAGCTGCCCGGGTGTTGTCAGAGAGGTTTAGCTACAGTGACTTTATCTTGTCTGATTCTTCAGAAGATAAAAACAGGAGAGGTGAGGCTGATATTTAAAGATTCATACGAACTCAAACTGTCAACAGATAGCATCTTAGGTTTTCTTTTCCTTCCTCTAGGTTTAAATCTGTCATTCTTGTGTTTCCAAGGCTATTCTTTTTTCAAATTTGTCTTTGAAATTAGAGAGATAGAGTAGCTCATCTCTAAAATACACTTACTACTCGTAGTGAAAACCATGCATCTTTTGTAAGTGATAGTAAACAGATAGTAAATAGTAGACAGTTTCTTAGTTCAAGATTTTGTACCATTCCTTTAACAATAATTTTTGAAGTAAACGAGTTTATAAGTTATGAAGTAAAGGCTCAGGTCTTTCTTTTTGTCTCTTCTCTGAGAGGTACAAACTGTGATGTCAGCTATGTTACAAATTTTCCACAGCTCTCAGGATTTTCGCTTCCCAGCGAGCAAATAGTAACATATCCAGCTGCTTTAGCAAGCAGGTGTTCTGCAGATATTACTGTATGATTATCAACATGCTAAACTGCTGATGTTGATAAATCTAACTCAAGTTGTCAAGTTCAAACTGGTGCAGTTCATTTCAGGAGAGAAAAGGTGAAATGGCCTTTTTAAAACCATTTCTGGAAGTCTGTGTATTTTGACTTAAAAGAAAGTCGTTGTCAGGATAGGTTTTGTGTTGTGATTGTATGATGACTATATCACTTACAAATTCCTAATAGTAGTTGTAAAAAGCTAGGAAGTTCTCTGCTCAGCTATTTGTAACCATTGCACTCATTGCAGTTGTTTAAATCATACAATTTTTGAACCTCATCTTTAATTATGTTCTGGAGTGATATAAACTTTTCAGACTTGGTTCACTGCTTCATTCACGCCCACTTTTAAGCCAGAACTAATGGAGTTCCTTTGGCCCCAGCTGAATCAACTCAAGAATACATGTTGGTCTGGCTAAAAATCAGGACTCGCTGTGGAGTGTTTCTTAGTTCATGAAAATTTAGCCACTGGCTTGTTTCCTTGGAAAGTTCAGATACAAACAACAATCAGCCTGCCTTTTACTGTGTCAGTAAAACTCTGATGTTTTATGATGACTGCCTCATGAAATATCACATAAGTAGTAATTGTGAGAGGATAAAATTGAATAGAATGAAACAAAGTAACTGTATTAAAGAATCAAGTTAATAATGAAACACAACACACAAACAGCCAGAACTTTAATCACAAGAAAAACATTGCATGACATTGTTTTTTCCCTGAAGGCAGAAGTGATATGAAGCGTATGTGTAAGCTGCTGGTTCTGGAGGAAGGGAAGGAAGACTTTTATTGTAGATAAGATGTTGGATCAGAGCCAGTGGAAAGACTTTGTTACAGAGCAAGGACACAAAAAGACACGACGCAGGAATGTTGCTGCTTGTAAATTAGCACAGGGTTAAACTGAAAACGGAAAGAATGACTTCTTGGATTTTAGTTAGTTTATGCTCACTCTAATTCAACAATTCACCATTTTTATATGTTTTTATGCTCCAGGTTTAGGTATGTACTTTTTGTGTTGTATTGTTTGGGGTTTGTTTGTGCGTGTTCGTGTCTCGTTTGCTTTAAATGTGTAAAATCTACATGTGAGTTTTTTGACCAGTTGTACTTTTCCTAAGCTGCTTTCAGTGTTTATGTCAATGACTGCATATGGTTTATATTCATCCAAGTAAACACGTTTGGAAAAAGGAAAGTAAGGAGAGCGAGAGCGAGAGAGAGTGAAGTTGGGAAGTGTCAGACACAGAAGGGAAAGTCCTGCCAGGATCATGTGTTAGACTTAAGTCTTTGCTGCTGGAGGCTCAATATATGAAGACGTTGTTGTGACTCTGGACAGCAGCAGGGTAAGCTGCCTCTTCTCATTATCAGAGATTTTGCACTTATTCTACTTATTCTACTTACATTAGCCAGTGATATTTGACTGAATGCTCTGCTTTGGCCATGTTGGCTGAAGTAGCTCTGTTGATATGGTGTTTAAAGATAGAGGATTTTAACAGGATGTTTAATCAGTTATAAACATGACATATGCAACAGGAGTCCCCCCCCCCCACCACCACCACTAACAGAGACAATGTGGGTCTTTCCTTTCTGTGCCTAAATTAAATTCACCACTTCTCTGCATACAGGAAGTGATTAATTGAATCTGAAGAGCAGCATGAGGGTTCTTTCTAGGGAAAGTTGGATTCATGAGCACTAAATGATTTTTTTCCCCCTTTGTCCAGCTGGTAACTGTTGGTATGATGCATGATATGATGTATCAGAGCGTGATGGGGCTGTGTCTGTCTGCTGGTGACACCTTATACGTTCTGTAGGCTGGTACACAGTTTTTTTTTTGTTTTCACAGCTGTTTAAATCTGCTGAGGTGAAACCTTTTTGTGCAGAGGTGTCAACTTGGAGCACAGCATGTGACTAAATATGTTTGTCTGTGTAGATATTCAGGTGGATGTATATTTTACTTAATCCTATGCTAGTTTATATTTGCAGTATGTAGCCATACTATTCTTACATGTGGGTGGGTGGGAGAGTGTGTGGTTAATTAAGGGTAGAAGAAGCCATCTTTGTAAAAGTGACAGGGTATCACAGTCAGGTGACTGCTCTCAACCATGACAACTGTTTCGTCCCACTGAGGCATGGCCGTCATGTGAGACTGTTTACAGGCTGACCAACAGTCATGAGACTCCACTAATGGTCTACAATGGGGACTTCAGTGTGTGTGTGTTTGTGTTTGTGTGTGTGTGTGTGGGCAGTGGAGAGTTGGATCCTCAATAAATGAGGATTAAAATAGAACCATAATTGTTACCTTTTTCTCATCCATATAATCTGTTGTTGTTGTTGTTTGTTTGTCAACTATTAATTTTATATCACAGATATTCTCTCCCCCAGCTAATTACAGTTATCTTGCTGAATAAACTAAAAAATATATATATTGCAAGAGTAAATGATGTGAACAAGCGTTTGCATTACAGCTTTTTTTTATTCATTGCTCTTGGGCATTTTATGCCTCTATTACAAAGCACCATTAGATAGATAACAGGAAATAAGGCAGAATGTGGTGAACAGATGGCTCTTGCTGGAATTGAAGACAAGAACAGTTCATGGTCAGCATCTTAACCCCTAAGCCACAGGGGTCTACATAAATAAATGATAGAAAAACATTAAATTCTGTAAGAAAAAACACTTCTGAACAGATTCCTAGTGTTTCCACGTCATTAAAACACTAACAGCTTCTGCAACTGCGTGTGTTTGTATTGTGTACATGTGCAGAGGGAGAACCGTCGTCTTCAGGAAGCCAGTATGCGACTAGAACAGGAGAATGACGACTTGGCACATGAGCTGGTCACCAGTAAGATCGCCCTCCGGAATGACCTCGACCAGGTAATACAGCACCTCAAGAAGTCATTCTTACAACAGTCTGACGACCTTCGAGAATTTAATAATTAGCTGTGTCTGTGTTGTGTATTAAATGGTATTAAATGATGGGTCTTTGTATGTTTGTGTGTGTGCATTCAGGCAGAAGACAAAGCCGATGTTTTGAACAAAGAGCTGCTGAGCACCAAGCAGCGTCTAGTGGAGACTGAGGAGGAGAAGAGACGACAGGAGGAGGAGACGGCTCAGGTAACATCTGCCCTCTGTTTACCCTCATCTCGTCTAGCTCGTTAAACTCAGCTTTAACAAGCTACAGGCCTCATTGGTCAATTGGTTTAATGATCTTTGCAGTCAAAGCGTTGGTGTGGTACTTTATTTCAAGTAATACATTTATAAACAGAACTTTTACTACATTTTCTCGAGGCAACACATGGCTTCACTGTTTTGGTTATATACAACGCGATGACCAAAGAAGATGCAACAACATCAGCAATTGGCTTATAATCGTTTTAAGTCACACTGTCACGACAGAACAAGTGTGCTGTGTAATTAAAGCAGAGATTCAATAGAGCTGTCTAGAAAATAGCCCATATATCACTATTCAAAATGATACTGAGCATTGTGTAATGAGTATTGATCAACAGCTTAATTAAACCCTCAGCAACAAATTATGGCCACTTATTTATTTATTTATTTAGCCATTTGGAGCTGGGGAAATCTTACATGTTCTTTCTTTCACAATAAAACAACCTGACTTTACAGACAACGAAATTAAACTAAAAAGGAGTAATACTGCTTTAGCTGTACATTTACTGTAGGTATGAGAGGTATAAAATGGTCAGAATGAACAAGTTAATATTGATCCCTAATGTGGCCAGTATTGGTTAAGTTATTATTTATGAACCCTTAAAGATAGAATGATGCAATATAGTGTTGAGCCACAGTTGTATAATCGTTTCAAAAGTTTGCACAATAGTTGAGTGCTTACCAGTGCTGTTTTATCACCCTGACATTTGCATGTATCAATTTTATTTTACAGTGTTTTGTTCCGTCAGCTCATCCCCCTCCTTAATGTTATATTTTCTGTTTTTGTCATGTTGTTCTGTCCCTCCCAGCTGAAGGAAGTGTTCAGGAGGGAGCTGGAGAAAGCAGAGCTGGAGATCAAGAAAACCACAGCTATCATAGCCGAATACAAACAGGTTTGACAGTTTCAACAACCTAAATCCATCTGCTGTATTTGAAATAACATCAACACTCATTTTTCTCATTTAATAAGTGCATTGTGTTACAAATATCCTTATATTTACTTTTCATATATTATTCACATTACTTTTATTTTTCTGCACTTTGCAACTGCTTTTTATGAAACACTGGAAATAAAGGTCGTATTATTAGTAGTAACTTCTGTACTCACACAGCTCAGATTTTTCAGATTTTTCCTGGAGAAACTGTCAAAAAATCTTCAGTGTGTCTCTTATCTTGTAGTTCAAACATGTCATCTCTTACATGCCCCGACTTCCTCTCTGTGTCTCAGATCTGCTCCCAGCTGAGCACCAGGCTAGAAAAACAACAGGCGGCAACTAAAGAAGAGCTGGACATCGTCAGGGTGAGATCACGTTGTTAACACGCTGCAGCTGTAGAGGGCAGCAGATGCTTTGGAGACTGAAACTTCCAACTAAAGCCATAATATGTTGCATCACAGAACAAAGGATTTTTCAACACTGTACACACATAACAGCCATAAAGAACTTGATTGCACAAATAATCCCACACGACTCATTTAGCCCTTGTCAAACATGTGCTCAGTCGTTGCTCTGTGGGTGTAGTGGAGCACCACCTCAGGTCTGGATAAAGATCAGGACATTCTGATTTCCCTCTTAATATGATGTGTTGCGACAGCACATTATATTTAAGCAGGATGTTGTTGTAGGACATGACACAGGAAGGAACCATTTAGGAGATAAATACTGTATATGTTACTGTTAATGACATATGTTAATGTCAGCATTTATTTGTAGCATTAAGATTTGTTTGCTAGAACAAGTGATTGTACGCGCCCAAGAATGTGTGTTTGTACAGTGTGTTTACCTGCCATTCCCTGCTAACATACCTGTGTTTGTGTGGCCGTGCAGAGTAAAGTAATGGGCTGTGAGCACTGTAGGGACCTGTTCAACACCCTGGGGACCCTTCAGGCGTCGTCCCCCGGCAGGGACAAGGCTTCCACCGAGCCGCTGGACGAGGAGAAGGATGGGCTGAAGGAGCAGCTGAGGCAGCTGGAGCTGGAGCTGGCCCAGACTAAACTGCAGCTGGTGGAGGCCAAGTGCCGCATCCAGGTCAGCAGCGTCGGGGAGATACACCGATATCAATAACATCAGTAGAAATAATAATAGCTTCATCAGAGATGCAGGGCAATAGTCTGAGTATTCAGAAAGTCCATTATGTGCATTAGAACGCACAGGTCGATTGATATGATCGTTTCCCATTTGAATTGTCAGTTGTCACAAAGTGCTCATGTATGACTGCAAGTAACATGATGGTGTTAAGATGCACAGCCACATTACACAGGGCAGTGTGTTAGATAAACTTACAAGACAGAATTATAACCTGAAAGACTTTCCTCCTCTGTGCTCCTCCTGCTGACTCCTCTCTGCTCTTCCTTGTCACTCTGCAGGAGCTCGAGCACCAGCGGGGAGTCCTGATGAACGAGATCCAGGCGGCCAAGAACTCTTGGTTCAGCAAGACTCTGGGCTCCCTGAAGAGCTCTGCCTCCTCGTCCTCCAGCTCCACATCCCAGACTCCGTCCTCTCCAAAGGAAGGTCCCGCCTAGACGACCCGCAGCCCCCATACCCCCACCCCCCTCCTTCCCCCTCGCAGGATGCACACTAGAGCTGAGGAACACAAGCTGATCAAACAAGCAGCAGAGAAATGCAGTATTCCTTTTCCAACCGGTGGCAAAGTGGAGCCCACCAGCTTCTTTGACTGCAAATAGCTGAAAAGTTGAGGGAAGAAACAGGCGGGGGCCTGGACCAGCCTCCTCTCTTTCTCTTAATGTTTACGTTTGAATGAACTTAAAAGCGTCTGTTGACCTTCTCTGCTTCACAGGTAATGATGCAGGTGAGCATGAGTCGTCAGTGAGGTTTGAAGTTGATTTAAAGGGTCAGGGGTCGTTGCCAACACTATTTTGTTGAGTTGGGTAAGAAAGCTGAATTAATCCAAACAACACCGTCCCTCATGCAGATCCATTAGCTCCATCTTGTGGACAGATATTGCTACTGCAGAGTTATAGTCATTTTGTCTGAGTGAGATTGTGTTTTAGGTAGCTGAGAATTAAACCTATATTAAGTCTCACAATTTGGATAATATTTTCAATGACAGTAATACAGCTATATCACATAGATATTAAAAGTTTACTGCTTAAAAATAGAAAAGTCTACATTAATCATCTTCAGCGCAAAGCAAGGCAAAGCCACAGCACTCTGAAAAAGGAATACTGCATCCAGAGTCTTAAACAAGAACAACACAAAAGTTGTATTTCTTTATAGTAATATAACGTAAACAATGTTGTCATATAAATATGTATAACTAATTATTGATTTTTTAAATAATCTTGTACAGTTCTTTAAGAGAAGAAAAACATAAGGAAAAGTTCTTTGTTAAGTTTTTTTTCTACTGTTTGGAATTTGAATGTCATCTCTCTAGATGTTGACGTAAGCACAGTGTGTGATCGATGTGGTCGAGTCCAAACGCTGAAAAGCCAAAGTGACAACGTGCAGCGGTTTATTTGTCCCTGCTGTTTTTTTTCCAGTCATGGCTTGAACAGGCTTGAGGTTTGTAATCTCACTCTAAATTTCACCGATTTTAAGTTTTTTTAAATCCGAGTTCCAGCTCCTGTCTGTAAGTATTTGATTGGTATTTTAAATTTCTTTTTGCGTTTGTCAGTGTATGCAGCTGTCTAACATGCATGTTTTGAAACGTTTGCTTTCTCTAAAATGACAACAGAAATGAGTGCTCTTCACTCTCTGCATCCATTTCATCCTTTTTATATTTTTAATAATTCCGTTGGAAGTCGAACAGAGCATCACACATCCTCAGCCATGTCATGGTGATAACGTGAAGTCTCCATAATAGGACATATACAAGCTGCAGATTGGCATTGGTAGTATGCTTTAAGGTATTTATCTGTCCCTCATTAATCTTGTTTTAAGTTGCACCAACAGCCATTATAGTTGGGTTTGTGTTCCTCTTTCACAAGAGGCCCTTTTCTTCCATCCATTCTCAGTCACAAATGACTCCCACAGAGCCAGACAATAGTCACAGTGAACATGGAAAAACTGAGGTTATGTGTCTTATGTATTATGCAACGCTATGAACAGGAAGTATTGTAAGTCTTAACTGCTTTATACTTGTTATCAAAACTCACTGTAGATAACAGCACACTGAATTACCTTTATAATACAGTGTCGGCTCTGGTGTATCTGTTATATAGCACAATTCATCCATAAATAAATGCCTAGCATAACGTTGAGAAGCAAGATCAGGTTGAAGTATTCCACCGTCATTGACAGTGAGTCACAGTGACAGTGGAATACAGCCATTTGCACTCCTGTGCCAACGCTTTCTTTTCCCTTTGTCATGTTAAAAGAATTCACTTTTTTGTTATTGTTGTCAGTTTAGTCTTTAAATGATGAAATCATAACTGTGGATGCCAAAATGTTCTCTGTATCCATGTTCGACTGTTGGCAGTGTTGCTCAGTGCTAACTCTTAAGTATACACTATATACTGAATGATAGCAGCCAACTGGCAGCATCTCGAAAGCAAGCAAATGAGAATTGTTGGAGCTTATAAGCTAAACGGCAAAGAAATCTGACAGTTTTCTGTACAAAGTATAATTCACATATGCTTGGCAAATTGACATATCACTTATAGTTTCATGGGACTACTTTATCTTAAGCAGGGGAAGGTGTAAACAGCAGATGGTGCCTCATTTAAAATAGCTACTAAGATCAACCTCGAAGAAGATAAAAACAGTTCATACTTATGACACTGATTGTTGTTTCTATCCAAGGGCACTGGGATGATTTTATTGTCTGTGTACTAAGTTGACAAACACAGCAATTAGCCAAAAAGTCTGTGTTTTGCTGTAACATAAATGCACATTAGTGCTGTTTTAGCAGGCACAAAGCTACAGTGTCGGTGCCAATAGTCCCGCTTTATTCTCCGCTCTTCTTGTCACTGAAATCAGCCTTTGGATTCTGACCAAGCTTCATGTGTTCTTGTTTGTGCGTGGGAGAGTGTGTGTGTGTATATGTGTGGGTCTTTTTGATGTATGTATGTATATGTGTAACTCAAAGTGGTTGAAGTTGAAGTGGTTTCTTCTTCACGTGGCTGCCTTTTCTGTTAATGACTGAAGCCGTTGGCTGATGAGAGGAAAGTCGTCTGACTATTTGAAATGTCGGAGAGCGTCAGCTGTGCCATACGATTCTCCCTACTGCTCCGTCCCCAGTGGTTTTCCTCTGTGCTCCCAATTACTGAAACCAACTTCACCATCAACCGTGTCATCTGGTCTTACAGAGAAACCTGCTGCATATCATTTTCGGCGATACCCTGTTTCAAACATTTCCACCAGAAGCTTCCCAGTCCAACCACCATCCTCTCACTGTTGGCCACTGATCAGCCCCAACAGAGGAAATAAATATGGAAAAGGGAGAAAAAGGAAGCTGACTGACTTAATATCATTGAATTTCAGGTGTGTTTTGCATTTCCAGGACATTTCCTCATTCCCTGTGACAGTTACAGTGTCGTACAACCAGTGTCATGTAAACTGTGGCCAAGTTGGAGGGAGCTCCCCGTCTTTTATGTGCACTAACACAACATTGATATTTTAAACACTATTTCAAGATGTTTGTTTAAAAGTTATCCTGAGCACAGAGCATAATTATTTTTTAACTGATGATAATTGTCGCTGAGAGGACAGCTGCCAATTTATAATTCACTCTAATTCACAGTTAATTTCAATGATGGGCAGGCGGTGAGTCAGATTAGAGGTGTGATGTGTGTGTAGTTTACAGTTTGCTGTAATACCACAGTCCTGTTACATAGAGAGGGACTGCTCCTCAGCTGGTGCAACTCCAACACTGTTTGCTGTACAGTAACTGTCTGACCTGCATTAATAAATTTCTGTTTTTCTGTTCGTTCACACGCTTTGAGATTTTATTGAACAGGAATGACAAAGGACTTAAACTCTGATTCAGTTTAATTGGACATAGCATGCAACATAACAGTAAATGTGATTTCTCTTTTTCAGTGAAATTGGATTCAGTATATACGCAATCAGAAGTATAAAGTTTCTATATTCATGGATTAATGTGTAAGGTAAAAACTCAAATGTAAGAAATGTAATTGAACAGTATGAAGCAGTTTCACTAAATTTTAATTTTAACCTGACTCAAAGTTCAAAATGTTGGCTCACCATTACTGACTTGTATAGGCTCATCTTCTTTGATTTTCTGGTGATCCCCAAGAAACTTGATGAATGCCACCTTCATGTCATGTCAGGTGGATGGGAAAAATTCTTCTTGCATCTAAGTTCATTCTAACTAGCATCCAAGCTGGAATGAGGGAAATTTTCCTGTTCTTTTCATTCTGACATGACATGAATGCAGCATAAATTTCTGCAGGATAATCTAGGCAACAGTACTAAAGTATTAGTATTTTTATTATAGTGAATCTGAACTAAACAGCTGGACGAGGAGTCATTTTGAGGGACATCTACATCTGCTGTTAATTCTTACTAATCTTTGGTTTCAATGTTGCTGAGCCGGTCACTGAGCTCATCAAAGTAATCATCAGCTGAGCGAAGGATCTGAATGATGGCGCTGAGCAGCAGAATGTCACAGTTCATGTCCAACTCAAACTCCTCACTGTAGTTCTTCACCGGAATAACACAGGACAGTGACACACTGAGCCGAGCACTGACCTCCTGCATCTGATCACAAAACACACACACCACAAAAAATTAAGTTGATGGTAGTTTATGCTGTTTTTGACACCACAACAGGAGATAGCTTTACCGCATAGCAGGAATTTTGATTGTGTTATTGTTTTATTTGTGTAGATTATGAAAACCCATTAGAATTTTTGTTGAAGTAACATTTCTGTTTAAGTAACACTTAATTAACAAAACACTCTTTGTTAAAGATCACAGAAGAAGAAAACTTATAATTGTAGCCAGTGAAATATAAGAAAATAAGAAATGTATATAAAAAGAACTGACTAAGACACATACACTAAATTAAATTAAATTCATACACATTCATGTTATAAGGTAGCTAATATACTTCCATCAAGGTCAAAACTGAAATTCCAAAACTTAAATCAGAATAAAATTCTACCGGTGAATTTAAAGTTGATCTCACCATTTCCTTGATGTAACTGCTCCTGTAAATGTCCCTAATGTCATGTGCAACAAAAGAACAGGTTTCATCTACTTTAGTCATCAGGACCAGCTGGGGAATCCCTGGAGAACAACAGTCAAAAAGAACAGTTTTAGATTCAGGGACTAAACTAAAAACTAAACTGACGACCATCTGTTTCTGTCTCTAGAATCCAGAGTATCAGCTGTGGTAGAGCTGTGCAGTGTGGTAAATCTACTATATTTGTTTTCTATTGTTTTACAAATGTAGGGATCATTGGAAAACAGAGTGATATGTGTGGCCAGCCATTTGTCAGTATCTGTACGAAAGCATTGATATGAACTGCAGTACTGTGCTAGCAGTCCTTACATGTTCTACTGGTTTATGAATATCAAACAACAGAGGTATCAGATAACATCACACTGACTGAGATTTAGTGATGCAGCAACACCACTACAATGATGAACGACTCAATCTTACTGACCCATTGAGTTGACAATTCTGCGGATAGCTGCTAGCTTCTCCTCCAGCTTTGTCGGCATGATGGAGATCTTGGAGCCATCAATGACAAAGGCCACACAGTGGATCTTCTCCTTAAGCGTTGGAGATTTACAGTAGCCTGCGACGCTCGACTTCAGAGGAGTATAGGGTGTGAACTGAGTCACCCAAGTGAGAGAGAAGGACAAACTATGACCAAATCATTGTGTCATAATATGTTCATTATCCTGCTGAATATAACAAAGAGGTCTACCTGGTAACAGTCTGGCATATGACCATTGAGGATGCTGGTGATATCCTCTACACTAAGCCCCATCCCCTTGTCTTCCTCCAGTCCCATGGTATCGCACAAGATGATTGGCAGAGGTTGTCCTCCTCGTCCAGCTTTCACTGAATAGGTGCGAAACTGTCAGGTGACACATAGTGGAGTCTATTACACAAAAATTATAGATGGTGAGAATTTTTCATCACACAAATAAATGTACAAATGTAATTTATATACTTAACAACAGAAGACTCACCCACTCTGCCTTCTTGAAAAGCATATCTGACCAGCAACTACAAACTCAGCTGCTTGCAATCACTTAGTGCAGCTAAGAGCTATATATAACAATATATTACATACATACATGTATATTGCATGTCAGTAAACTGATTGTTGTACCCCTCACATGAACTAACCTGTGTGGTGAGGCTGCTGGCAGAGCAGCCAGTGCTGGCCTGGTTGGTGACGTGGCCTCTGAATACAGAGTTGATAGAATTGAAGAAGCTGGACTTTCCAGCTCCAACTGGTCCAATGAGTAAAACCCGAACCTGGGACACAGAGCTGACCATTGGACTATAGAGCTTAATACTGTCCATCATCTCTGTCCTCTTCCTGTTGAAAGTGTTGAAAATAATTGAGAGGAAAGCTGTTGTCTACCGTATATATCACGTAGAAGAACAGTGACTTTAAATTGATGGTTTCTTAACCTTAAATCTAATCTAACATAATTACAATGAACTTTTACAGGATGGATCTACTGTATCTACTGTACATATATCACAACAATAATAATGCAAAATAGTATAAAATATTATTATTATATCATTCAGGTGAAACATCTTCAAGCTATTTCTGCACAGCCAAGCACGTCACATATCTAAGTGTGCATCTGCCTAATCTGTTACCATACAGGGCAATGCATGACTATAATTTCCTTAAGTCACTTTGTATTTTGTGACACTGTAGTGTACTGTAACATATTAAAGAATAGTACAGTGGTAGCATAATGTGATTCAAAACAGTGACTGGTCCAACTTACTCAGATTCCCAGATCACTAGTCTCCATGGCTTCTCAAATTCTGGGGCCACTGTTGAAGAGTAAAAATCAGTTTTTACAAAAATATCATCAATCAATTTTAGTTTGTGTTACATGGTAAAAATAAAAAAATAAATTAATAATTTTTAGCCATTGTCTATTGAAGTTATGGAACATGGATTAAAATGATCACATTATTCAATCTGAAACTAAACGTTGCTGCTGCAACGATGTAAATTTCCCCATTGTGGGACTAATAAAGGATTATCTTATCTTATCTTAAACATCCCTCATGCAAGTCTGACCCTGTTTTTCATTTGATGGCTGTGGGTAGTTAAAACTACTCCCTTGCTGATTTCCAAAAAAAGAAAAAAGAAAAAAGAAAAGAAAACCAGAACCATCTGCTATAGTGCATAACTAGTGCAAGGACTGGGTGTCTTATGTCACCCTAAAAATCCAGACATGTATCCAGGTTTAGTTTCACAGAGACATCAGGTCTGGTGTCCAAACTGATGATGTTTGTTAATTGTGTTTATCCTGACAGAACATGAATAAAATCTAGCAGAATAAGTTTCCATTGTGTACAGTGTAACAAAACCAGGTTCAGAGGTCTATAATTTCTGATAAATGAAAACAGGAGAAGGTGGATGCTCACGTTAATGGGTTTAGTGTCTGACTGTATCAGTTGCAGGACTAAGTCAGTAACAGGCCTAATGACGCTTGCATTGTACTTGATGTAAGATACAATCTGTATGAAATATGCTAAGAATCAATATTAGGTTAAGAACTTACCTTTCAGTTGATAGACTTCACACTCAGTCAGGTTGAGGTTGTTGCCATGCATGTCTGCAGCATTGTAGCTGTAACGATTTCCTGATTTGCCAGACACTTTTGCCTGGCTGTCCTTGACAAGAGTCAATGCTCCTCCAAAATCTGGACCAGAGTCAGGGTCCATATACACTGCATACGAAGAGTTAGTTACCGGATATTTGAGGAGCATTTCTCCACTGAAGGTGAAAAGAAAGGCCTGGTCATCGTACATGTACTGACCAGACTTACTGAAAGGCTTTCTGGTGTAGCCTCCAAACACATAACCTGAATCATTATAGCCTACAGACAATGTGGGACTGTGGGTGTCACATCGCTCGTGAAAGGCTGCACCAGTGAAACCATGGATGCTGGCCTTGTACAGCAGCTCTAGTCTGACAATTCCCAGCTGGGAGCAGATTGTTCTCTGCTGATGACTGGATAGCATGGGGTTCATCCTTGATGGTTGTTCCTGTGATGTGTGTTGTGTAGAGGATGTTTACTCACTATTGTGTCTAAATAGAAAGAGAAACATAAAGCATTAAAAATACAGGATATGTAGATGGTTTAGTTAATCCACTGGATAAATTCTATTTATGCACTTAATGATAAACAAAAGCAGTTGCAGTAAAGGTTGGTGCTGTTGTGGGTTTTCAACAGTGTGTTTAATATCAGATCAATTACATAACAAATCACTTCTGATTCATCTGATTCTGATTCAACTGTTCAGTATGAAGAACCGCTTCAATGCACTTTGGCATTGACTCTGCAAGTCTCTCTTTTGATGTTTTGATGATGCTGGTGGACAGCATTGTTTTACATGTTGGTCCAAAATCTGAGATCTGTTTTACATCATGTTCATACTCATCAAACCGTGACCCCTCGTGCCCTGTGGATTGGGGCTTGGTCATCCTCTCATTTTTCAGGTTTTTCCTTCAATTTGTCACCCATCTGTACTTCAGTACGTGAATGCATCACCATTCTCAGTTCATTTCAAAGATTTGTAGACACGCTCATTATGTGTGCATGTGAGATAGCAGCTGGCAAAAAGATAAGGCATGGCGGGCTAGTTTTCTACCTTGTTTGTTTGTTTGTTTGTTTTGTCATGTGCTTGCCTCCCCCACCATCATTAACTTCACTCAGGTCAAATCCCAGTTAGACAGTCAGGACAGGACTCCGATGTGACGTAATTGTTGTTGTTTACAGTGAAAATAATGACGCGTGCAAACTTTGGACCGTATTAACTCAAGACAAGACTTAGGCTACAGATTAGTGATCGCTGAGGAGTACCTGTGAGGAGGCGAAGGTAGATGAATAACTAAAAAACTGAAATTTTGTCATAAAGCTCCCACCTCCCATTAGTCGTATGATTAACTTGAAATACACCACAAAGGCACAAAGGTAAGCAGTAGTTTAAAGTTTAAAGTATAAATATATACATATATATTAGTTTTACCTCCTCTGTTGCACAAATCCAGGAAAAAGAAGCCTGATCAGTTTCCAGGTGGATGAAGAAATGCAGCAGGGTGGTGGTTGTTGTCGGTCATTGCAGCAGACTCACAGTCATTTAGCCGACATGAGACCGGTTATAAAAATGTTGCCTTCAAAATAAATGAGTCAAAACCAAAGTTTAATCATGAATAAATGAGCGAAGTTAAGGCACTCAGGCATAGAGCAGGAGTAATTTGGAGTTAGAAGTCTTTATTTGTTAACACTTGACTTAATTCGACCTTTGGCAGGTCTTCTGTATGGTGCTGGGTGCTGATCAGGAGTGTTCACTTAGGATAAGATAATTGTCAGTGTTTTTTTTTTTTTTTTTTTTTTTTTTTTTTTTTTTTTTTTTTTTTGAGGAAAGGTTGTTGCATTCACGGCAATCCCTTCTAACAAGTTTACATACTCAGTTCTCCACTTAAGCCATAAGTCACTCTGCTCTCGTTCCTGAGTCTAACAGGTGTGGCGCCAATAAATGGAGAAATTTTAGCGTTTTACTTTGAAGGAAAACCGGAACTCGATGAAATATTTCAGCTACATTTACAATATCCTTTCACTCACTTAAGTTTCGTTTTTCTGCCAAGCTGACACCGAAACACAACCAGCTGATCGACTGAGTATCGTTGCATTCCGGGTGTGGTTCCCAGGACGTTGCCTCACTCACCATCGTGCATCGTTCTTGTCGGCTACATCTGTGACAATTAAAAAGAACGAACAAACACTGACTGCAATTATGTCTCTTAGGAACAAGAAAGGATTTAAACACCTGTGAAACTGGGAAGTTGTTTAGCTTGTGATCTGACTCTGGACCTAATACCAAAATGTCATGATCGTTTATAAATTAACACTGTTGGTAAATGAACAAAGTTCTGCAGCAATTGCAAAATCTGTGCAGCTCAAATATGAAATGTTATTGTGTAAATCTTTACAGTGCTGCAGTAAAAGACAGTAGTCTTAGCTCCAGCCAAATTTAGTTTACCGTATGTAATTTGTAAGACAAATTGGAAAACTAGAAATAAAATTTCAATATTTACAGTATAGCCTACCTAGGTCTGCACCTCTGAATGTATCAAGTAATGTGAGTTTTGACACCTTTCAGGCCACAAGAGTGCAGAGAGAGAGGGATCAGTATCTGAGTGCAAGCATGAGGCTGTTTCTTGGAGGCAGTGTGTACCAGTGCAAAAAGTGGTTATTTGTATACTTGGATACAAATAATTAATTTGTGAGCATAAATCCTGTGTCCTGTAATAAATTGTCACCAAAATCCAGAGTGTATAACTTAGTCCAAAATCAAAACACTACTGCACTACACCCAGGTGCTCCATTTATTATGTACTACATTTCACAGCAGCATGTGTACACCAGGCAGTCAGAACATGCAGGGAGTGCTGAAACAACTTCTATTGCCACATCAGAACTATATGTACGATGAAATGATTTGGTGCCACAAAAGTCCAAATATCATCATTCTTCTCTGGACACTCAAATCAGACTTGAGGAGCAAATGCAGATGAGCTCTGATAAAAACTGTCTAAAGAATAAAACGATCACAATGCAAAAGAAGCCTTTATGTTATGAAGAATAAATGTTCATCTTTATGATAAGAAATATCAGATAATGTGTAATCTCATAAAACTTGTGATGAAATGTCCCTGTAAATGAGCCAAAAAAGGAATAACACATTACATTTCAGACTGATAATGTAAAGATCAAATCACACCCGTTATAGTGTAATAAAGGGTGCTGTTTAATCTTTACATTATTAATTATCTTGATATGGAGAATTTACTACCAAACAACAAAGAAAATTGGACATTTTGCAGCTGAGGAACACAATCAAAGTGAAGATCAGAGTTTCTAAAGCCAGCATCATTCTGTTAACACAGTGAACTAGCACTGGCCAGAATCAGCTGTTGGTAAATAGTTGGATCATTGTGAGGGACGTATCATTACTAGTGCTCAGGTTATTAGATATACTGCACAAATACTTCCTATTCTTTGGTGTCAATGTTGCTCAATCTGTCACTAATCTCATCAAAGTAATTATCAGCAAAGCGAAACATCTGAGTGACAGCGCTGAGCAGCAGGATGTCGCAGTTCAAGTCCAACTCCAACTCCTCACTGTAGTTCTTAACAGGAATAACACAGGACAGTGGCACACCGAGCCGAGCGCTGACCTCCTGCATCTGCATCACAAAACACAAACCACAAAGATTAATACTTTTTTCACAAATGTACCAACTTTTATATTGTACTATTTAAAAACAATACACAAAACAGAAGAATTAGATTACCTTAACAAAGGAGAAAAACTAAAGTAGCTTCATGCATTAATGTGTATATTATATCTTCCTTTTTAGGCCAAAACTAATACATAAAAACTCAACTGTGTAAAATCCTAAAATCCTCACCATTTCCTTGATGTAGCTACTCTTATAAACATTTCTCACGTCTTCTTTCACCAGAGGGCAGGCTTCATCTACTTTAGTGAGCACGATCAGCTGAGGAATCCCTGGAAACAGCAGAGCAGAAAGAACTGTTCACAAATGCTGTATATTTTAGGTGTCAGGCTGTCAGAATATTGAGGTTTCACTTGTAATATGTTCAAAATATTTTGTTGCAATTTAAGGGAGGGACAGTTCTAAACAATATACATTTCTTGAATTAGTCATTAGTCACACTGAATCATTTAGGGTTAGGGTTCAGTGACTGTTCCAGTGACTGTTGTAAGGGCGCTATATAGCACATACATTTCGCACTCAGAATTTAGACACTCATGTAAATTGGCGGACAGCTAACATAATACATTATAGAATATATGAAAAGTAATTTTGAACACTTATTGTTAAAAGAAACTCAGTGTGTTTTGTTAAAATTAGGTCTTAGTTTTGTAGTTCAACCAGCCAATTCACGTGGATCGTAGTATGTGGATACAGAATATGCACAGAGGTGATATTGATGTCTAGGCTTTGACTGATTCACCAAGCTGAGCACAACGATAAATTATCCCACTGTTGGCTGTGAACACTAAAGCTGGATGCTGGGATGGAGGTTGGGCTCATGAAACAGTCGCAACAAGTGTTTATAGCAGCCGCAGTAGAGTTGTTGTGTGCACAATGCAGTAATGGGGATGGCAGAACAAAAGACAGAGGCTTAAATATGTCTCCACCCATGGCAAAGGAGCATTGGCTGGATAGTAAGGTTCTATCACCCCCAGACTGGGGATTGACGATAATTACTTCCCCAAAAATTGCATCAGATAAGAGGCAGACAACAGCTATGATGTGAAATCTTCTATGTTGTAATCCGCGATACTGATGTTGCAGATAGTGATTCAAGGTAGAAGTGTCCCTTAACTAGCTCCTTTCAGCATACAGTACATGTTCATTATAATGACATGGGACTCATTTTTACTGACCCATTAAGTTGACCTTTCTGCGGATAGCATCCAGCTTCTCCTCCAGCTTTGTCGGCATGATTGAGATCTTGCAGGCATCAATGACATAGGCCACACAGTGGACCTTGTCCTTGATCCCTGGAGACTTATGATAGCCATGGGACTCTGAATGCAGGGGAGCAGAGGGGTTGAACTGTGTCAAGCAGTTGAGAGGAGAGATAGAGGCAGTTGGGATTAACTACAGCCATATCAATGGTTCATACATTTAATATCCTGCTTGATGTAACTAAAAGCTGTACCTGATAACGGTCAGGCAGATGACCTTTAAGGATGCTGCTGATGTCATCTATATCAAGCCCTGCCCCTGTGCTTTCCTCCAGTCCCATAGTATCACACAAGATGATTGGCAGGGGTTTTCCCTCTCGTCCAGCTTTCACTGAGTAGGTGCGAAACTGTTGGGTTCAGAGCAATGGAGTAGCAAAATGCAGACAGGGCAGGGTTTTCATTCTGAAATCAATCATCACATATTGAAAATTATCAACAGACAGAAATTAACCTGTGTGGTGAGGCTGGTGGTAGAGCTTCCAGCGATGGCCTGGCTGGTGACGTGGCCTCTGAATACAGAGTTGATAGAATTGAAGAAGCTGGACTTTCCAGCTCCAACTGGTCCAATGAGCAAAACCCGAACCTGGGGCACAGAGTTTACAATGGGTTTGTAGGTCTTAATACTCTCAATCAGCTCCTTCCTCTTCCTGTGGAAACAAGAAAAGATAAAGAACTTTTAATCAAATGTAAAAAAAAAAGTTTTTTGTTTTAGTAAGTGATGTATTATTCTGTGTATGTTAATAGCATTAAATGTAGGACGGTGGTTCTATCCATCTTACTCAGATTCCCAGATTATAGTCCTCCATGGCCTCTCAAACTCTGTGGTTTCTGTTGAAGAGCACAAACAGCTTTTATAATTTTCACATCACCATATCTGTATTCATACAACAGTTTTGATGATTTGAACACTTGAAACCTGTCAACATGGTAATATTTCTCTGTCAACCATCACATATCATGTGAGGGGACTGTAGTGAGTGTCACCATTTGGCATGTTTTTATGTTAATATGGAGCTTTTATTTACATTTCTTTAATAGTCACAATATTTTAATGAAATATTTCATTGACTATTTATGGATTTGCCACAACAAAGCATGAAAGTTTAGTTTGACTGTATCAGTGGCAGGATTGTGACAGTAACAATCATAATTAGACTTGCATTTTACTTGATATAAGATATAATCTGTTTGAAACATGCTGAGCATCATTACTCAGTTGTTTGTATTGAACTTACCTTCCACTTGATACACTTCACACTCAGTCAGGTTGAGGTTGTTGCCATGCATTTCTGCAGCATTGAAGTTGTAATAATTTCCTGGACTGCTATACACCACTGCTTGGTTTCCATTGACAAGAACTAATGCTCCTCCAAAATAAGGACCAGAGTTAGGGTCCATATACACTGCATAAGCAGGGCCAGTGACCGGATATTTGAGGAGCTTTTCTCCACTGAAGGTGAAAAGAAAGGCCTGGTCATCGTGCACGTAATTACCAGACTTCGTGAAAGGCTGTTTGGTGTAGCCTCCAAACACATAACCTGAGTTGTTGTAGCCCACAGACACTGTGGGACTGCGGGTGTCACATCGTTCATGGAAGGCTGCACCAGTGAAACCATGGATGCTGGCCTTGTACAGCAGCTGTAGTTTGACTCTTCCCAGCTGGGAGCAGATTGTTCTCTGCTGGGTACTGGTTAGCAAGGAGTTCATCCTTGATGGTTGTTCTTCTGATGTGTGTCTAGGATCCTTAATGGTTTTTCGATGTCTACTCATTTTGGTGTCTAAATAGAAAGAGAAACACAAATGCATATATATGCATCATAGATATTTGGTTAATTCCCTGGATAAACTTTATTTATTGTCCAATTTTTCATAAAATGATGGACATTACAGTTCTCCCATCCCAAGAAACTAATGCTGATTACAGAACATAAGAAATAAATACCAATAAAACCGATAATAAAACTACATTCCACAAAAGTACATTTAAAAAAATAGGGATAAAGTAGTATGACAAACTAGAAATTAAAATAAAGACTTTACACCCTCTTTACGTATCTCTTAGAAGAAACAAATTAAATGATTAAATTATTTCATGTTCTTATAGTGATGTTATGACTGATGAAATACAAGCACACCTCAACTGATCCACTAACTGCTGTCATCAAATGTATATATTCCAAGAGTAACAAATAGTTACTGTGTCAACGATTTAAGTCCCCACCTGTAGAAATTCAGTTATTTTCAGCATATGGGAGATATTAACATCTTGAATAACACAATGTATAGAATAAATTTGTGCTTCTGTCATTTTCTTTAGATGGCTCCTCTGTTTCTCCTCTCCTCCTCCTCTTTTAATTTCATCTCCATCTGTTTCTCTCTTAAACAAATGAAGAGGTCTCCATGTTTAGGAGAAAACAGATGGAGCTCTCTCCATTTGAATAAAGAGCTAAAATAAACATTTTTCTTTTAAACGCTGGATTGTATGAGAAAGGTTAGAAGCAGAACCACTCCTCTCGGACTGACAAAGAAATGGTTTGCTACACCCCTGCATTATTTTCTGTGGCAGCCAGAATTCTTAGACCAGTTTTTTTTTCCCACATTAACCCGGTTTAGCATCTTTGTGCTGGCAGCCAATTTCTTCTAGAATTATTTGGAAACCTTAATTAAATTGTGTTAAATACGTGGCATTATAAGTGAACTGATGAGATTAGTTGGTTTAATCTGTTAACCCAACTCAGCCCAGGTTAAGTCAGAGTTAGACACGCAGCAATACAAATGGCAATTTAACTACTGCACCTGGTGCCAAAAAAAAAAAAACAAAAACAAAAAACACACACATAAAAATCTCACTTACTTTGTTTTGTTGAAACTGGCAAAGATGCAACCTTCAATATTCTCGTCTTATCTCTCTGTCTTCTAGATCTTCTAGCCAGGACCTGCCAGCCTATTCATGATCCTGTTTTAGCAGAAATGAAACAGGAAGTCTGTAAACAAACAGTAAATGTCCTTCAAAATAAAATGTAGGTTTGTCTCTGAATACACTACTTTCACTCTATTGGTGTCAGATTATCACTTCTTCTTACATTCCTGTAAATCAAGTATTTTGTGATATGTGTTGGTGTGTGTTCTTTCCAGCTGGTTTCCACAACACTACAGAGCAGTGCTGTGACGAAATTAGCAAATGAGGTTACAGGACTGTACTATAAATAGTCCATGACTTTAGAAACAGACGTGTCAAACTCAATTCCAGCTTCATTTATGTGGCCCATGAAACTCAAGACTATGATTATCATAAATACAGTTCAGTACATTCAGCATGGAAGTACAGTAGATGCATCTCGATCCCCCATTCCTGTGCGGTGAAAGCATCTAGCCACTGGATGGCGGTGTCTCATATCAGCCTTTTTTTTTTTTTTTTTTTGCCAGTGACGGGTTGAGAAAAAAAAAGTCCCGAAATGAAGATGAAATCGTGCAGAGGAAGGCAATTAATGAGAGATGGGAAGCGAATACTATTGTGCTTAATGGAGACAAACGGTATGTCTTCTTTGCTCGAGGCAGCGGCGGTATCCAGAAACAATTTAATTGACACTTGGACACAAAGCGTGAAGCTATGTATACTAACATAGCCACGAGAAAAAGCAACAACAGCTTCAGTGGTGGAGTTATCCCTAAGTAAAATTAAATTGCCCCTGGAAGTTGGTGGAGCTTATTACCCGTTAAGCGGGCCTGTAGGGTGAAGAACTGGCATGGTTTGACGGTGAAAGAAAAAAGCAGCACCATACACCCCTGATAATTTATCCTTCAGGGCTAGTTATTGATTATTATTGGAAACTAATGATTGATTGCGCGAACAATTATGTGAGAGAGTAGATACAGTTATGTAGTCTTACAGTTACAACTGGCCCTTGGTCATCCATAATACTGATGTGGCCCAGGATGAAATTGATTTGGCACCTGCTGACTTACCACTAACTGACTTTGATGTCTGTGAAAAATAAAAAGTTGTTGAACCTCAGAAATTTGGATAGACATGATGATATTGTGAACGAATTTTGCATCAACTCTTGGGTTGTTAAGTTCAGTTTGTTGAAAACTTGTATAAACTTTTAATTAATGAAATCAAGAGCATTATGATTCTTACATGGAAGAATTAGACTCTATGCGTGACAAGTATGACAAGTTTGGACCACAAATGGAATTTCATTTTCCACCCACTGTATTAGGTCAAGCAAGTTTCTTAAACCACTGATGCATGTACAATTCTGTTTGCATGAATGGTTCTTCATTCAGTCAGTCATTAAACAAAGATCACTGTTATCAATAAATTTTACATATTACAAACTCTGAATTTTATTCAGTTTGTCTTTTAGAAGTTTGTTAAAGGAAAGAAAACATTGAGAAAGTAGCATTTTATAAGGTAGATTAAATCCCCACTGTGACATTTTATGTAATTAAAGCTTTGATATTACCACTGGGAGTAGCTCTTTAGCATATTACATTGAGCATAATTTATCACAAATAATGACTTTGCTAATATTGTTTGAAGGTACACTTCAAAACTTAGGCTGAAAGATTTTTGTCTATCTTTGTTATATTGTGGCGTGCTGTCCTGGAAATACAGATCAATACTGCAGGATGTGGTCAACAGCACTGAAGCAACGCGTCTGTGTTCCGTCAGGCCCAGCTCGAGGTGGTTCTTCACAGGGACGATGTGGAGGTGGACATACCCAACAGGTTCAGCTTTGCCCATCTACAAACACACATGCACAGAATTTGGTGAAGTTCTCCACCTGAAGTCTCTGCATGGTGATCTCCTCATATCTGCCACTGGTAATTAGACTTTCTCTTTGTATCATATTCTCCAAGCAGTCTATATATTTTTGAATACTTCATTTGTGTACTGTTATTGATTAATTAAATAACCAGTGCCATACATTTTATCAGTCACATAGACCACTGACATTATATGGTATAATGAATGTAAACCATGTTATATTGGAGCATTAAATGTCAAATATCTGTCTGAATATAATATGAACCAAATCGACATGCAAGGTGTAGTAGTTGTGAGGAGACTGTGTAAGAACAGGGTTTGAGCCTGATAAGGAAATAACAAGTGATCAATCTGTAACTTGGTCTTGGGAGGGGAGGATCAGTGGGGTGCAGTCATCTGAATAAGCTGATACAAATGTTAGTTATGCTAATTCTCTCAGATTTCTTTGCAAACTACTCTTTTACAAATAAAATACTCTCCAGGAACCACAACATGGTGGCATGTTGTGAAAGTGATGCATTTTTCAAAACAATTTCTATCTTCTAGTCATGTTTAAGTGCTATAAAAGTAGGCATGTTTATATGGTACATTGACAAAATGACAACCTAAATGTCTATACCATCCATTACATTCTTAGTAAATTCATGGTGTGTTGTGAATTAAATTACAGACAGTTTTAATCTGAAATGGATGATTACAGAACAAACATTTCTCAAACTGCATATAGTTTAATTCAACTTACCATATCCTGAATTATATGGCTCTTGTAAACCTGGGTGACATCTTTGGCTGTTTCTAGACAGATTTGCTATGTGGGTCCTTAGCCACCTGGTGAACACCTGAGAGACAAGAGAAACAGCTTTAATTGTTAAAATTTCAGCAATGCTTTCCAGTTTGGTTATCTCTGAAACTTGCATGCCCTCTATCGAATCCCTCTGCAGTTCTGAGTGACAAAAGTTCATTTAACGTCACGTGTCTGAAATGTTGCTGTGTTTGTGACATGTGTCTTTATACCCAGGTCTGATATTGCTCTGAGCTGTTGGAAGGTGGTGCGCGGGAGCCTTTGGGGTGAGTCCAAGTTTTGACGTCCACCAAAGGCACACAGTGGATCTTGTCTTTAAGGCTCGGCCTCTTCATAGCCCACACTCTGATCTCACGGCTGGTCTGCACTGAACTGGCAGAGACAAGTGAAGATGCAGCCAAGACTATAATTAGTGCAATTTGGTCACATGGCAGCAATGAGTCTTGCTATACCTTGTCCTCAGGTACATGACCTTTGATGACAGACAGGATATGCGGTCAGTCGGTCATTTCACCATCCCCAGGCCCTTGGTATCACGCTTCCAGTCCGGTGAATCTTCTTGCTTCTCACCACGAATGTTGAAGGTTGCAGCTGGCCTTAAGCAAAAGAAAGTTAATGGTTGGTTGTCTGAAGCGCAGGCTCAGCACCAACACTGTATTCTAAGAGCAAACTCAAATTTTCTAGTTTAGTGTAAATTTTTATGCCACTTTTGTGTATATTTGTCTTGACCTGAAAAGTATCAGAAAAAAAAAGGACTCAGCGATCTGGCTCACACTCTTTTAAGTATCATTTCATTTTTAGAAATGCAACAGCAATTTCAACAAAACATCAATAGCTTTAGTAGTTCCTCTAAGTAAATTTAATGCTCCACTTGTACCTTCTTGGTGAAGCTGGTTGAGGAGGAGCCCACCATGGCCCGGTTGGTGACTCTTCCATTAAACACAGACTGGACAGAACTGATGAAGCTGGATTTTCCAGAGCCAACCGGGCCAAGGAGGAGAACCCTGGCCTCAGTCACCTCCTCACAGCTTGGTTTGTAGGAGCTGACACTCGTCATCAGGCTCGTCTTTTGCCTGGGTTGGAGTTTAAAATGCTCATTTATTGTTGATAGTGATTCAAATATGTTTGTTTGTTTTTTGAGTTGGTACAGAAGTATTAATGTGACTGCCAGGAATCAATAGTTGAAAACTTGATTTGTTACAGCTTCACTCACTCTTCTGTCCACTCCACATCTCTCCACTGAGATTCCAGCTTGGGTCCTGAAGAGAGTTTTAAGAGTTGATGAGATTTAATGAAATAATATATTATACAATTCTATGGATAAATGACAAAACACATAGTGATGACACAATAGTTAGTGTAAATAGTAAATTTTTTTTACCTGGGAAAGGAAAAGGTTTGTCTGTCCTTGGCTCTGTGGAACTGACTGCGCTGAGACCATCTCTGGTGCTCAGTGCTGTGGCATTAGCAGTCTGGACTGTAGTAGCTGGAACTCCAAATGTAAAGCTGAAACTGATCAACAAGACAATCACATACATTACAGGAAGACAACAGACAAAGCAAAGGAGCAGAAATTCATTTGAATGTCCTTGGATAAAGATCTTGCACTAAAAATACTATGTAGATATATGGCCTAAAAGTAGCAGCATTGTTGAGATGGAAGTTTTTGTTGTTGTTGTTGTTGAAAACTGAGATCTTAAGGCACTTCTAATATAAAGGTTCTGTAATAAAACCCCACAGAAATAAAACATGGCAATAAACAAAATGCAGCTGAAACATTTGACCCATTACTCATGGCCATGAACAGGATTGGAGCTCGTTTTATTGAATGTCGCAGCTTTACTCACGCTGATTTTGAATCCATGTCTTTCCGTTGAACTCTGACCCTCTTATAATCTCCTGAGGAGAATTTAAAAGTTGATGAGGTTTAATGAAAATATCCGGTGTTTACTATGTTTCACTTCATCTAAAAAAGTGGTGAAAAATCATGTAAATAAAGTGTAACCTTGCATTTATTGTTGTTTCTCAATGTATTTTTCTAATTCAATAGATAAGTGGCAAACACACAGTTTACAGATATTTCTTTCCATTTAATTGTTTGAATGCACTGTTGGTAAAAGTGTTAAGACTGCAAATGTAGTAATGCAAGCTTAGCTTGCTTTTGTTCAGCTTTTACACAAACTCTGCAGAACATTTAATGCAGTACAGACACTGACTACAGACACTAGAAACTCTTCTGTTCGCAATATTCTCAAGCTTTTTCTTCGTTACGAGAAATCTCTGTTCATTTGTTTTCTACGAATATGCAGAAGCACTAAACTTTTGACTCCCCTAAGTATGATGCCACACCAGGTTGGTTACCTACTGTATGTAAAAATAAAAGAGAACATATACAGCTGTGAAATTTGTGCAAAGGTGGGAAAATGCTGGGGTAAGAGTTGCCCAACATTGTTACAGTACAGTTCTGTGCTGACAATCTTGACTAAGGAGAATTTTGTTGATAGGTTTATCTTTTTGCACCACATCATGTTCTTTTGTTAATTGTGTAAAGAGTTTCAAAGTATTTGCTTACTGTTTGAGACACTGGAACACAGTTGTGTATCCTGTTTCCAAACCAAACTTGTTGTTTACAATGTATCTGAGCAATAGAGAAAAACTGTGACAATAGGGGTGATGTGTGTCTTGATATGGAATTGTGTAGTAGCTTACCTAGGCGTGTATAAAGAGGTTTGTTTGTTATGTCCGTTGGGCTGATTGTAGATGTACCTATGACGAAAACTTTTTTGGCATCCACTGCTGTGCTGGATGCTGGTTGATCTGATGTAGCCAGAGCTGTGAGAGGCTGGACTGGATCAAACTTAAAACCGCCAACGCTGATGAGGAAAACAATCATACATCACAGAAGCAAATGAGCAGAAATTCACTTAAATGTCCTTAAAGATTTTGTACTTAAAATACTGTATATGTGACCTAAAAAAAATAAATAAATAGCAGCATTGTCGAGATGGACTGAAAAAAATAAGTCAGTTTCCCAAAGACAAATAAGACTCTAGTTGAGTTTTTAATGACTCATGAGTTTGTAGGCTACTAGTAAGCAAAATGCTGCTGAAACACTGCACCTTTCTCTCCTGTCTTTCTTTTTTCTTTTGTGGGTGCAGGTCAATGCCCGTGCCTTATGACATTGGTGTGGCAATAAATGTGATTCTGAGTAATCAAATAATCAAGAAAATATCAAATCTGAAGCCTGAATCAAATCTCCCATATGGTAGAACTATATATCATGAAACTGTTTTTAAAAATGGCCTTTTGCAATTGCAACAGCCCCAAAACCAAATATAACATTTAGTGATTAACAGCAGATCTGCAGCTTTTGATATCAGAATATCTTATATGACTAATAGTGGAGCATAACACTGGCTTATATTAGCTTGTTTAAAGTCTGACATACAGGTAAAAATGTATCTTAATTTTCTGCTAAGACTGTTTTCCCGCGCAGGTTATAGACATAACTAATTCAAGTCAGATCTTGTACCTCAGTAAAAGTAGAAATACCACAGTTCGTCAAATTTCTCATTTCATATTGGGGAAAAACTGCAACTATATTGCCCCATTACATCTTCAGTTTAACTTTTTTGCGCTTTGTGTTGAATCAATGGTTGAGTCTTGTCTGGGTTTACGCCCTTTTTCCCATGTTTCCCCTTCACCACTCCTGAATCATGGGAGGCTATCAGAGGTCAGGTGGTGCACCAGGTGGAGCGGAAAAACATTCAGATTTTGGCCACACTTAATTGTCAGATTTTCTGCTTAGTTTGAAAGTTTACAGCGCATTTTAGTTTATTTTATTAGTTATAGGAAGTTACTGGGGCTGTTGTGCCAGAATATACTTTGGTTTAAAAGTAAATAACGTTTTTTTTTATATATAAATCCCGTCGGATCAATTTGCTCTTTGTTTGGACTGCAGCTCGGAGCCTGTCTAACTACACACGATACCCGAAGCCTCAAGGCAAGTTTGGTTTCTCAGGATGGCCTTTACGACAGTGTAGAAGTACTTTGTTTTCTGCAGTCAAATTTTAATTTACGTGCAAAAGCAACAGAATCAAAATATACTTGAAGTACCAAAATAAAAGCACAAATTAAGCAGAATGACCCATTTCAGAATATTATAATTATTGGTGCACTAATGTGACCATCACTGTAATGCTGAAGCTGGTAAAAGTGGAGCTGATTCACTTTTAACAAAACTGCAAAGTAAGTAGAGATATTAAATAAATATGAATGTAGTGGAGTAAGAAATGCAGTCTAATGTTGCAAAAAAAATGGATGTGCCTCAATCCAATAACTACTTGAGTAAATGTAAGAACATAAAATCTTACTGACTCAGTTTTGTATAAAAATGAATGTTACAGTTAGTTTACCGTTGCCTGCTTGTGAAATATTATTCAGTCTGGCAACATTAACGAAGTGTTTGACAGCTGTGGACCGTGTCCACACAAACCAACACCGATCATAACTCAACACAGGTTAATAGCAGTTTAACTGTCGACACTCAAAGTGACACTTTACCTGTTTTTCAATCCAGTTTGTTTCTGCATAACAACCTCTACATGTAGACGTGGCGAACAACAACAACTGAAGTCTGGGTGGAAAACGAAAAACAGCCGATGCTCTTTCTGGGGAAAAGAAAGTGAAACTTAAGCTGTCAACACAGAAACAGTACAACATTCAGCTAAGGAAGTTAATCACTGATGTCTTTGTATTTGGGTTCTCCAAACAACAAACATGAACCAGAGTGATTTTGGGGGCAATTAGGTTGAAACTTATCGGTTTATTCAGCGATTAAAAGGCTGCAGATTAGTGCATCTTGATGACAATAACAACGGGGCGTGTCTATCAAAGTAGATGCTATGGACGCTGTGCTATTATTATTTGTTGAATATAATACATTTAAATACAACAGCCATGCAACACAACAAAGTCTACCTTTGTGAAGCTTTAAATGTTCAATTTCCTCAGAAGTTAGTTCCTTCCCTTTAAACCTGCTGGGGCTGACAGCTTCTCATCCATCCCCACGTTTAGGTTTGCATGAGCAAATCATGTGCTTTAAGTTACAGTTACACTGCAGAGGGCGACACTGTTTCACATGCCAGGGTTTTTGAATAGGCAGACAAACAGCAGAGCAAGAGCACACTGACAGTGGAAGAAAGAAGTGATGTGTCAGTTGATCGAATAATCACTGCAACTCTAATGTTGATGTTATTGTGTAACAGCCACTGACTGAGTGTTAAAGTTCCACTTCTAAAACATGAGTGGACCTGAGGACAGGTCTGATTTGTCACTGAGCAGTACTGCATGTAGCTGTACAGACAGTATACCAGAGTGTAGAGTGACACTAACACTCAGTGTGTGAACCTTGGTGGATTTTTTTCATAGGAGACATTTTGATTTGTCATAGCAAGAAAATAACAGGCATAGCCATTAATCATGTGTACAGGTGTGTGTATAATTATGGCTGTGATATTGTGCATTGGGCTGGCACACCTGAATGCAACAGAGCCATTAGTAATGTTAGTTTCACTTGTTCTTTCTCTGTCTTTAAATAAGATCTACGCTGAATAATAATAGCAAAATATGGGTATCTTCGTAAACATTCACAGGCAGCAGTAACGCACTTCCATGTTTCTCTTGTTTATCCACTAGAGGGAACTCTAGGCATGTGTTTGAGGCTGTAGCTGCTCACCCACCAGCTGACAGCAGAGGTCAACCTGTAGACAGCCTGTGCTCTTATTCCTCTGCAGGGAGACCCCTCTGGCTGATATCCAAAACTTCCTCCTACGGTCGAGGAAAATATGTCCTGATACACAATCACTGTTGTCACTCAGTAGCTTTTAATAATTGGAGAACATTTTAAACTGGACATTCATCTGTAATTGATGGTGGTGATTGCTAGTCCTTGGGTAGGAAACTTACTCTGTGTTCAGGTGTGTGTATGTTTGTGTGTTTTTGTTTCTTTGACTTGTTTGAGACAGGATCAGTTTTTCGTGTTAGAGCAGAACTGTCCCTTGACTGATTCTAATATATTACTATAATCAGATAAATATACATGAATACATATTAGGCTATTATTATTTGTACTAATTGATGTTTATGGTTACACTTGATTGAGCTTAACTCTATTATTGCATATCCTTTATATATGAGATTTTATGTACTTTGCCATGATGTTTTAATGGCGGTTAATTAATCAAAGACTAAAAGTATTTATATATTGGCTTTCACTTTCGCTTTTTTTCACTGGTGTAGGTCTGTTTAAGAATAAACATTTGTAATGTGTAATTTCAGTGTATTTTCTGCATGAAAATGGTCTAATTCAGTCATTCATTATTGCTATTTACTTAATCCCTAATCTACTTGCCTTATGAGTATGAAGTGTAGTGTTGTTTATCACTATACTGAGGGGAAAAAGGCACAGTTCCCACTTTTCTCCATACCTGTGCCCATGTTATAGACTCAGTCTGTGGACTTTGGTTGTTCATTTTAACCGGTCTGACTTCCCCATGATCTCTGTTAATTAACCATCTTGTTGCTATCTGACATTAAAACTGGACTTTTCTGGGCCCCTCTCTTTTGTCCTTTTAGTTCTTTTTGACCAGTGTTCATCAGAGCAGCCTCAGATGTGTTCCAGGTCCAGTGAGCTCCTCAGGAATCCTGCACCAGATCACATCTATCACCTCTTCACCAGGTAAGACATCACCACATCATCTCAGTTTTTCACCACCACCACCACTCTTGACTCCACTGGGGAAAATTTTCTATGTTGACAATTCAAAGACTTCATTATTAATAATCACTAAAATTATGTCAATAATAGTAATGCCTATTTTTTCTGCTAGTGAGTTCTTTATAATTGGAGGTTATGTCTGTAAAGTTCAGAGGATCATGCTTACTCAGCAGAACCCCTCCAACCTAAATAAACATTTAATAAAATATATGTTTGCATCAGGTCTTTCAGGTTGGCTGTTTGTCATTCAGCTCTGCTAGCAGCCTGCAACAGATCAGGCATAATAACAGCCCACAACAACAAGACGCAACTATCTTTATGGCCTTATGCCACGCTTTTGCTGTCTCAGCAAAAATAATCTGCTCCCAGGTCTTATTTCTGCAGCCCCATGTAGAAAGACTGGGTGATTTTGAGCCTCTGTTTGGATAGAGACATGAGGGGTAGGTTGGTAACTTGTTAAGAAAGTGAAACATTGCAGCCTTGAGGTCATGACTGGGTGTCATTAAAAGTGAGTGTAACTGTTGGTGGTTTGACAGCAAAGTCTATCTTTAGGCTGTTAATCTGTCGATGGAGGATGTTTCCCTGCAAAAGCTGGACTCACACAGATCCAGACATAGTAACTGTGCAAAACAGAACTCATGATTTAGCTTTCCTGTAACCAGAAAACAGGTGTAATGCATCTATAAATAAGTGTAATGTGCACCTAAAGCACAAATTTCTATGTACACTATAATTAATTTTCTGTGTCCTGACTGTTGCCAGGATTTAAGAAATGCTTAGGCCTCAGTGTTCTGGAAAGGGATGTTTATTGCCAAGTTTGGTTAAGAAATGACTAACCAGTAGTCTTCCAGTTATACTATGTGATCAGACTTACTCAAATATACACACACTCAAATCTTTCTAAAAACGACAGCATGTTCTGTGAACTCTGTTATTACAAGGATCACAGCTTGTCCCTACCTCCCTCCCTGGGAGAATAAACATGAAAGCAGCTACTGATTTCCAGCCAATGCAAATGTCATCTCAGCTGTTGTTGTTTTCTTTTACAATGATTATAAACACATCTCATAATTAATGTAGAGAGGAGATTATTTATTGATGGTTAACACCTTTACAGCAGCTCCTCTTCATTGTCTGGGGCTGTCGGTTTATAGGGTTATATAGTTCAGATGGATTCAGCTCTTGACTCAGCAGCTCCAGCTGATATCTGTGGAGCGGAGCGCTGCAGGTGGGAGCAGGGGGATGAGCCGTCTAAACAGGGAGCTATGCTTACCATGTAGTCGTGTGACACAGCAGTCTGTTTTACAGTCAACACCCCCACCCCCACCCCCACCCTTATCCATCCACTCTGGGTGACACACATGCACTCAACTTCTCCCCCTCTCTCTCTCCCTCTTCCCCCGCTAAGCCTGCCAGTTGCCTCGTTAACCCAAAGTGCAGTGAGGGTTGAAATGAAAGTGCTGCAGTGATCTGGATGGAACAGGTTGGAGCTGAGGAGAGGCCTAGGAGAATAACAACTTGAAAATACAATGGCTGTGCTTTTGAAATGCTGTTTGCTTTTAGAGTCAGTGTGAAAGTTGGACAAAACAGACGGCTAAGCATCCAAAAGGCCAACGAGGCTCAAAACAGAAAGACTGTTTGGTAGACTGGGAAGAAAGTTTCTTTTCATTTAATGTATTTAGATGCAGAATGAGATTAACATATAAGATTTACAATATGTATCTCAGAAAACATTTAGAAATTCTGCCTGTTTTACATGTTTGTTTTTGTTAAAACATGGCTTCCTCCTTAAATGATGTGGGAATCCCTTATATTAGCCCAGTCAGTGACAAGTTAAGAACTGGCTGTATAATAGTAGTTGCCTTTTAAAGTTTTAAATAGTGACCAGTGCAATGTTTTAAATGCCAAAGGCCGTGGGGAAAAATGAATAACCCATAAGAACCCACGGTGACACAGGTGTCACCAACTCTTTAAATGTTGTGGAAAGTTCCTCATAATTGACTTTTATATAAAAACATTTCAGAGATGTGTTGCATGTGGTCAATTTAGTCTGTTTTATATCCCCCATAATTTATAATTTTCCTAAAAGGAGAATTGGTTCTGGGCTCTTATGGGATACATAAATAAATCTTGGTACTCACTGTCCTTTTTAGGCTAGTCAGTGTGTTTGTCAGTGCTAAAAAAAACACCAGAACACATCCCCATCTCCAACTTTAGCCAAACTCTCAAGTTATGAACTTTAATTACATTTGGCTAGAAAGCATATTTCAGAAAAAGAAAACAAAGCACTTGAACAGAGGATTTTATCATCTACTGGAGTTGAAAATCAATTCTCTGCTGCCTTAATTTCATTGATCAGGGGCAGTTAATTCACTTCTTTTATGCTTTGGGTATACTGACAAAATGACTGATAATATAAACCATAGATAGAAACGTGGGGTTTAAAGAAGGGTAAATAATGCTGTTTTTCTGTCAGCTGAGGCACAGAGATGACAACAGAACTGATCTTTTTCAGTCTTATTGGTTGTTTAAGAGAGTATTTTTCTGTCCATCTATTCTACTCAGGTTTACTTTCCTCTACGTGGAGGTGATAATGTGACACTTGGGTTTTGACAGCTATAGGATGGACAGGACATGATGTTCTGTACTGACAGCCTCTGGTCATGTTCACAGTGCCATGTATAGACAGCAGCTGGGTGGAGGTAATTACTACACCTTAACGTAAAGTGGGTCATCTAGTTTGTTTGTTTAAATGGAGAGAACGCAGACTGGCATCCTTGAACCTATTGCCTATTTGCTATTGCAAAGCTGTTGCTATTTCCTGTTTATATCATTTCTCTTTCATGGGTTCTTTGAGATTCTGTGACGGTTTTTCTAATTTCTAAGAATGAAACACTGAAAGGCAAAGTGTTCCCAAAAGGTCATTGCAGGTACCAACATGACTGTGTTTGCTTTGGTGCATGTCTGACTGCAGACTGCTCGCTGCTCTGCCTCCCATGTCTAGAGGGAACTATTTATAACATGTAGTTTTTCTGTCAGACATCAGGGATGAAAAAATGTCCTGACAAGTAAAGCTTTGCAAGTTTGTGTGACTCCTGCTGTATGCATACTGCTGCAGATGATTTTACACTTCTCTGTAACTCAGGGTGATCCATTTTACAACATGTACGTTAGTAACTGAATCCTCTGCAGTGGGTGGCTTAGTGCTGGCAGAGCACCTTGCAGTTGAAAAGATTTGATTCATCTTCATGGTCATTGTGTCCCTGAGGGAAACACAGAAACCTCTCCCTGTATTTACTGTACATTGCTCTGAGAAAAAGCTTCAGTTAAATGCACTCTGACCCCTCCTCCACTCTTACACTGAGTAATATGGGTAAACATGACTCTGCCGTTTTCCCCGCAGGTTACAGGTAGTCTGTCTCCTCACAGGGGAGACTGTTACTTTCCATGCCTGAACTTCTATTCAGTTAAAGCTGTTCATACACAGTGACCTGCTGATATCTCTCACCAAACAGGTGACTGTTTGTTAATATGTTGGCTTTGTTTCCTTCCATTTTCACACTTTGCTATTCAAATGCAGCTATCATTATCAGTGACAGTTCACCCCAGTCTGTTTATGGTGTGAGGAATCACAAGGTATGAGGAGACAGTTAGTGTGTGCATGTGTTTCGACAGGAAGCGCTTGTTGATCACTGTCACAGGGTTGTTGTGGTGTCTGTCCCAGACAGACAGACAGACAGCCTGTGGTTCACCTTGAGGCACCTAGTGTGTTGTTATAGGCGATATCTGGTGTTGGCAGCAATGGATGAAAATATTTTGTTCTCCTATCTTGGTTAGACAAATAGTTTAAATCAGAGGCGACCATGGCAAAGAAGAAGGTCAGTGTTAACATGTAGCTGCAGAGTGCTGGTGGTCCTGTAGTTTAATAGGTGTGGTTAAGCACAAGCTGCCAGTGGAGTCTGAGTGCAACACAAACATGTAGACTGCATATAAATCTATATCTATCTTTACAATCTATCACCAACTGCAGAAAAGCTGTTATGTTGACTGGCATTTTTGTATTTGAGCAGTAGAAAAAGAGTAGTTGTACAAAACAAAAAGATAACTTTTGTACCAACAGTACAAAAGGACTGCAACTTTTGAAGTGTTCATTTAACTTTATCGGCTACTTTATCTGCACACTTTCTCTGTAAAGCAAGACAGCTGATAAGCTCTTTTGTCTGAGATCACCTTGGACTGAAAGATGATTTGCTGGTGATCCATGTAATATTCACCAAAAGATTGAAATTCTATTTAAATTCATTACAATTCTGGTAATTATATATAGAACAAGTTGCAAATCTTAAAAGGTTGCATTTATGGCACCTGCAATTCAGCACCTACTTAAACCAATGCTTTCAAGGTCAGTGGCACAGTCGGTGCCTGACTGTATTCCCCTGCAACCAGAGAGGGATAATGAGAGGAAAAAAGTAGACATAAAAATAAATCCATATTTAACAGGAAGACCTCGTACTTTAATAACCAATGGAGGTCAATGAGATTATCAGATGCTGTGTCTGCTGGTCAACATGCCCACTACACCCCACACAGACAGTAAACAAGCCTTAATTAGTAAGTTGAGCTATCGAGTGTCTCCCTGTCACCAGAGATGCTTGTTTGTGCACGGGACTTTGGCATGGGACCCCGCAAAATAACGCTCATAAACAACTTTTAGACTGAATATGTCTTCAGGGAGTTGTTAAGAATATAAGGCAAAAGCTAAAGATAAGTAGGCATGGACTTGTCAGCAGTAGGAGGAGATTTAACCCACTTCTCTAACCTTTCTATGGAGCAAAACATGGCACAGAACCCAGTCTGAATGATGTCTGTGTCAGTACTTTTAAATTCTCCACTGGCTAGTCAGTGCTAGCACTAATAGAAGAGCTTTCGGGAAACAAATAGAGCTTTAATCCTATAGGGCACTTCATTATGATACTTGGACATGCTCTACTGAAAACATAACCCGCAAAAGTACGTCTTTGGTTCAAGAATCTTCCATCAGTCTTTCATCTCAGCTGGCTGAGCTGTTTCTTTGCGTCAGATCTCTCTGCTGACAGTCTCTAATCCGTCTGGCTGGCAGCCTGGAGAAGGGAGCATTGTTCAGCCTCACAATGTTTACATCTCCAGCCTCCTCCGGGTGAACGAACCCTGCAGCTCAGTGGAGAAGTGAGAGAGAAAATTCTGAACTCTGTTTAGAATATCAACAACTGGCAGTAAAAATCAGACCCACCTTCCAGTGTGTTAATCTTCACCATTATTTTCTCTCAGTCTCTGGCCTCTAGTGAAGGTTGTGTTTCTCAAACTCTAGCTGCAAAAACTCTCATCGTCTTTCTTTCTCATGCAAAGCACAGACATCTTGTCACACTTTTACTCTCTCTGTCTTTTTCTTCTCCTATTTCACACTCTCTCCAACTCCCAACTGGCCTATGACCTTCTCGTGATCAGAAACAGTGTTGCCAGCAGAGTTTACAAAGTGACCATTTTAAAGGGTTGCAACTGGGTTTTACACATTCAAACCATATCAATGGTCAATCATATTCTGTTTTTAGCGGTGCATAATCTCTTTCTTTCTCAAGATGGAGTAGTGAGTTAAGTTTGCAGCCAAACATCTGTAAAGGGGAAATAAGAGGAACTGAAGGAAAGAGACTGTGAAAAGACAAGGAGAATAGAGGCAAAGAAAATAAAGGAAAAGAAAAAGAAAGAAGAGGAAAGAGTGAGGGAGAAAAATAAAATCAGACCAAAACAGGAGAGGAAGCAAAAAAAAACAGAGGACACGATGAGATGAGGAGAGTAAATGAGAGGAAACGAGGAGGAGGAGAAGCGAGAGAGGAGAAGGGGAAGGGGGCAGGAACCGGTCTGAACCAGCATAGGCTGACTGGGCTATATTCCCCTCCTCACCCCTTCTCCCTCCCTCCTCGTCCTCCTCATCTTTCCTCTGACTCAGACTGGCTGAACTTTTTCTTTAAGCGCTCCGTCATGCGCTTGTTGTTACCAGGAACAATTTGGATACACATTCCCCAGAAGTGTAAGAGGATCCAGCAGAGTAAAAGAACGGGTGGTGATGTTGGGATGATCCAGGACCTTTAGTGCTGAGCAGGTGTTCCCCCACACTTACATAAGGAATCGGGAGGTGTTCAGAGAGAGTCAGATTGGATATATTGATTATCAGACAGACATTCCTGGGATTAGTGAACTTCCACACATTCCTCTGGTGGGACAGTTTGTTCCATTGCATTGGTGTAATCACAAGGCAACTATTTGTGGCTATAAGTTGTAGATCTATATGTGGATACTATAAAAATGAAATGTAGTAGTGACGCTTTCAAGACAGTATATCTTCTTTCAGCGTGGTTGCATAAGATGAGTGATTTATGTCTTGTTTATTCAATCAGATTTTCTTTCTTTTTTTTTTGAATGGGGGATATAGCCCTATAGAAATAGGAATTTTAAGGTGTTGCCCCAAATGTGCACTTTTAGAGAAAAACAAACACACCAATGAAACTGAGATAACAAAAATACAGTGGTGTACTTACAGTGCACACTGTACTACTCATGGGAATAGGTAAGATAAGAAGTTTTTTAACCACTTCAGAGGAAATTAATTAACCTGATTGCGGTAAAAGGCCATAGAATGAAAAATAGCCAAAAATATTGCAGTGATAGAAACAACTAACCACACAAACCAGCCAGAACTTTTCTTATTTGGAGTACCATGAAAATAAAAAATAATAATTCATTTATTTATCAGGTATAACATTCATAAATTAACGCTATGATTGGTCGTAACTGCAACAGTACACAAATGATGGTTAGTTGCTGATGGTTAACAACAAAAAATCAGGAGAAACTAAAAACTATATTAAGAAAATTTCTTACCTTACTTATTTTTTCAAATGTTTCAAATATATCCATAACACTTAAGGTGAGATGATGGATTTAAAAATGCTGTCTCAGTTAAGGTCTCAGATGATGGTGGTGATGAGGAGAGGAGAAGATGATGATTATGAACCAAATAATGGGCATAGAGAGAGAGAAGTATGCAGCACTGGAGTCAAGAGTCAAAGTCAAAGTCAGCTTTATTGTCAATTCTGCCATATGTACGCACATACAGAGGATTGAACTTTTGTTGCACTTAGACCCATGGTGCAGCAAGGTAAACATAAAAGTACTATATACATAGAAAAAAAGTAACATAAAAAAACAACAATATAAATAAAAAATAAAATAAAAATAAACATCTACAACACGACAACAGGTCAATAAATATAAAGACTAAGGCACATAAGAGATTAAAGTGACAGTGATGTGATGTTGTGCAAACAGAGCAGTCCAATGCTGCGTAAAGAGTTAGTGTGTGTGTGGGGATGAACAGTGGTCTTAGGAAAAAAATAAGGAGGCAAATTTCTGGTATGGTGATTTAGAAAGAAGCCAAGAGAAAGAAAAGGAAAAGTATTGATTGGTTTGGAATTAATAATGGAAAGAATGCAGAGAGGACTGGTTGTAAAAACACTGTAAAGAAATATTAGGTGTGTGTTTGAGGAGTGAGGAGTGCTTGGGCCTTATGGCTGCACCGCCATTTGGTCTTCTCTTTTAGTAGGTGAGAGCTGTTATAAAACCTTGATAACGGAGGGTCAGCACGGTCAGAGACAGCGGTGTCTCGCTCTCTGCGACTATCTCAGTCTAATGTAAGCTGGCTGTCCGTCACAGAGCTCATGAGAACTGACACTATTCCTGGACTCAGCCAGCTGCCAAGTCCTAAACGTATTTTCCTGGACCAGCTAACGTTGGCTGCTGTCTTCACTGGAGATCAGACACAATCTATTAATATACATTACACTCCCAGTAATCTTCACTCATCAGAGCAAACATGGAATCACTGCACACCGCAGCTGATTCATGGCAGTTTGCCTCGGTCTCCATTTTAGGGCTTCAGGTCAGACTGCTGCTGTAAACATGTTTCATAACTGTTATATCCAATCTCATATATTATTAGTGTTTAACATTTTAGTCATTATATTTTCATATCACCATTTTCATTCATGTTTTGTCTTTAAAAAAACTAGTGTATGAAAAATATTTAGTGTTTAGTTTTTGTTTGAATTTCTAATGAATATATATTGATAATGCATGTTGTATAACTGCACTAAATCTGTTAAACCCTCGTGGATGCAGTCAAGCTGTGGAACAACACACATACCTACTGAAAAAATTTATTAAAAAGCAAACTTGAATTGAGACTTTTTAGTGGCTGTAGCATAAATTAATATTGTGTGAGAACAATAGACAATGGAGAGCAACAATATGGAAATGCTATTATATAGAAAAAATAGATTTGGCCTTGTAGTAGTTGTGAGTAAAGGCAGATCAGGGTGTAGGGTGTGGGTCTTCAGCCCAGTGAGGTCAGAGTTCTCATTGGATGTCTGAAGCAGGGGAGGGGACACAGCTGGAGGTCAGACTCCTGACCTCTGACCTCACCCCATAACTCTGCCAGGAGCCTCGCTGCATGCAGAGCAGCTATCAATCCGCTGCAGTGGGAGATAGTAGCCGCTTTGTGCTGACTCACAGGTTTTATAACGCGTGACCAAAGGCAGCTGTATGCTGCTGGAGCAGCCCGGAGCTGTTGTCTTAAATGCAATAGATCATCTTTGTTACTTTCACTGACAACACGACTTTCTTCCTTTTTGTTTTTGGTGAACTTAGTTGAGTGTGTAGTCGAAGTCAAATTCTTAGTGATACCTTGTTTTAATGTTAATTTAATTTAATGTTTTTTCAAGAACAAAACCACATTTCCCATAAGCCTCACTGTTCTCTGTCCCCATTTCCTGTGGTGATTTTATCATTAGCCTTACACTCTTTCCACTATTTGTAAACACCTGAAACTCAGAATCATTAATTCAAATTGCTGACTGGGAATATATGTAGGAAAAATCTTTCAGGGTTTGTCTGGCTTCTGTATTTTTGGACCCACAGAGAATGCACTTAAAGTCCCATCTTTGCAGAGCTTGATCATTTCCTGCTATCTCCCAGCTCACGTGAAAAACAATATACTCATATGGCTAGATTTTTTGCTTTTTATTGGACCTAATGGAACAAATTGTGTTAATTTTAAGAACTGTTTCAGAGTGTTTGTGACGCCGCAGAGTTTCCCTCTTTCAGCTTTAGTCTGTTCAGAAATCCATCACATATAACTGAATTCAACCTGGAGGCTGGAGAGTTGCGGTCACTTCAGGCTGTCAGATTTCTCAGCGATGGTCTCATTTGTTTATGGTGACACTACCAGGGTTTGAAAATAAATGTGGTTAAGATTAATCGATGTTCAAATGTGGCTAGGATAATGGGATATGACCAAAACTGAGTCAGACTAAGTTTGAGAAGCAAGTTTGTGAAAGTTGCTGGTTCAAAACCACAAATTGACCACAAGGGTACAGTTGTGAGAACTGAAATCAAAACTCTCTCACAGCGGTAGAAAACGTCGAGGTTTGAATGAGTGGAAGTGTACAGATATATGGCAGGGTGTTGCTATAAAAAAGCTCAGTGGATAAATAGTGGTTAAAAAAAGCCCAAAAGCACAAATCCTGAATGAGTGTCTCCTCTCCAAATCCAAATCCTCACCACCTCATTGATTGGAAAAACATGCGCTATAATCCAAGTAAAGCATACTTGGGCAAAATTTCTTCATGTGCCACAGCTGAAAATCAGTTCCACCTGGACAGAGGCAAGGCGGCACCACTTAGTTTTTCCATTGCATAACTCTCCAGCTGCATTTTATTTATTACTCTGGAGTCTCACTGCAGACATGGCCCTACAACGAATGGCTATACAGATGTATCTATTGAAAGCACAGCATTTTTTTTTGTGCTGTTTTTTTGCCACATCTGCCCGAGGAAATGGAAAAATCTTGCTTTCTCTATTTTCAGGTGCCAAAAGTTAAAAGAAACCGTCTAGTAATAGTTGGTCAAAACACTGTGTTTTGTTAGATGGACTTCGCTTTTCTACACAGCATTTAAGTAAAGCTACAGGAAGAAGGCCTGTAGCAGTAAATACAGTGTGAATTCACTACCTGGTGCCATTTCTTAACAGCAAAGCAAACAAGTTTTTCCTGCAAAATGTTTTCAAAAATCTTAGAAGCAGAAAAAACAGATAATCAACAATGTTTAAAGTTTGACCTCTGACCTCTAATCCCCAAGCCTGAGAGGACCACTAACAATTAGATCTGTTTTTACAGATGTTTGTATCTTAATAAAGCCTTAAGCTGACACACCACCTGCATCTGTTTTTTGTTGCTCAGAACCATAGTGCGAATCTCTCTGTTGCATTTTTATTTTTGGCTTGTTTAAGACGAGCAATTACAAGTGAACCACAGCTTGTAAACTACAGCCCCGAGAACTCACCAGCAAGTGCGCTCGTCGCACAGAGGACCGCTCGCCCTGCCAAGACCGAAACAGAACTGTAGGCAGGAAGAGGGAGTCGAAACACATGTACAGTAATTCCTGTTGCTGTTATTTCATCTCAGCGCTATAGTGACGAGCACTTGAATAAATAGGCATCTCATTGCTGTTATGAAACTCTTAAGATATGTACATGACTGTAATGTAGTCTCTGCCTCACTCTTGTGAAGCTCGGCTGTGCTTGTTATCTCTAAAAATGACCACAGCAGTAACTCTGCTTCTGCTAATGTTTAAGTTAAACAGCTGTGTAAGTGACCCGCCTCTCAGCCAGTCCAACTCACTGCAGCATGTGCATGTGCACTGATGAAATATAGATTGTTTATGTTGCTGTTGCATAACTTCCTAGAGAGGCTTCTGGAAATGATCACTGTCTTGTTCCACTTATTATTGATTATTTACCATACATTTACTGCATGCTCTTATATACATATATATATATATATATATATATATATATACCAAGGTCATTTTAGAGGCTAAATTTCCTTTTTTTTAAATGTTTATTCCATCAGAGTTTTGCTGTTACAGAAGTCTCAATCATTTAACTTTCACTTCTGATTCTCCTGTGTTGTATAAATTTAGTCCAAATCTAAACAAAAATGGGAAATACAGTAAAAATGACCACACTGTGACAATAACCACGCAGAGCTCACGTGTTTGTGCAAGTGATATACCCAGTGTGATGCATAAACAACAGTATTCATACGACCAGCCTGAGTATCTTAGCCTTGATTCCTCATACAGGGAGTGGTGATGGCCCTTGCGTGCATTCTTTACATGCAGATATCTGGCCGGCATGTCAGTGGGTGCCCCTGCCAAGGCCCTCAGTGCTGCAAAGGGCAGTCGAGGCGCTAAATGACCCCCCTCTCTGAACCACCTCCCCACCCCAAATCCATCCGCCTCTGCGCTAACCTCGCAACCTCGCTGTGGGGCTGGGCCAGTGAGAGGCAGCGCAAACCGGCGTGAGCCAGTGCTGGGAGCTGCATCACCCCTCGCCTCCTCCTTCCTCCAACTTCTTCCTCCCATATGTGCATACACACACACACACACATATTAGGATTGGTATACTTATGAGGGCCTGTCATTGTCTGTTTTCACTCTGTGATATCTGACCCTCAACTAAACATCATTCTGACTGCCGTGCATTTTCACTGTAGGAACATTGAAGCTTGATCAGAATTTTGGTTTTATTTCATTGTGGGTTCTTTGATTTCATTTCGTTCATGTTGTAAAAGTGTCAGACCCTAAACATGATATGAACAGCATTTAAAAATAGATTGATCCTCATAAGCATCTTGATTCTACTTTTACCCCTAAACCCAAGCCTCCAACCAAAGTCAAACATCTACTGACTTCTAGTTGAAAGTCTAATCTGAATCTAACCCTAATTATAATCTCTTCCAATCTAATGCTGATCATATTTAAGAGAAGTTCAAGTAAATGTAATAATTGTCAGAAATGAGCTCACTTCACAAGTATGTTTCCACCCTGGAGGTCTAAAACTCAAACTGCCACTCACAGAGAGAGAAAAACAAGAAAACTCTCGCACTCACCATACACCCACACTTCCTCCTCTGTCCCCCAGTCACGCTCTGAGCTCTGACTATCTTGAGCTGGCAGAAAATGAGATGTATAACTCTGTGTGACCAAGCCTTTGTAACTGGCTGAAATAAATCAGATCAGAGATGTTTCTCTGTGGTTATATGATGAAGGCCGTCTCTTCTTAGCAAACAGTTAAGCACTGTGCGTGTGTGTGTGCTTTCTCTCTGTTAATGAACCAGCTTTGTTTGGTTTAGGTTGGTTGGTGTTGTGTCAGGGACTTTTCAGCAATTAAAACGTGAGTTTTTTTTAATGTAAAGATGGTGACTACAGTGGTACCTGTAAATTCCAGTAAAATTATTTTAACCACAGTGTGAGAAGTGCGTAGCCTGAGAGGGAGGTTTAGCCCGAGTGGTCCAAGTTTACAAGGCCCTTTCCTGTTGTTGGGGAGCTGTGAGGGGTGTTGTTGAGCCAACTTCCCATTAGTTCCCACTCATTCAAGGACACTTCTTTTTTTGGCTTGACTCCTTTTCTGGAGTTTACAAGGGAAAATGTGACAGCACACCCTCATATTAGATGCTCTCACACCATAAAAATATATGCAGTGTACCATAGACTCTTTAAAGGTCTTTTAAGGAAATGTCCGCCACCTCAGACAAATAAATGGCATGTCAAAGAAAGTTACATTACAGTGGTACCGCGTTGCATTTCTGCAAACCAGGTCTGTCAGCACAGTGACATCAAGCATCAGCATCAGGCTTAATATATTTGGGCAGAATTAATTACATTCACTTAGAGGGAACCACTACAAAGAGCAGGTTAAATGATGGGTGATTTTTTTGCCACTAACAAAGTATAAAGCTCACTGACTTAGAGAAAACGGTATTGTATTAGCTGTGTTGTACGGCCTGCTAGTGGTCACTATGTTAGCGATGTTCCAGCACAAATGATTTCTGTTAAGCCACTTTCTAGAATCACTGGGCAGGGCTCTACAACACTGTTGTGATCCCCACAAATGCATATTAAACCTTTTTTATTTGTTATTTTCCGGAGACTAAACCTTTGCATAATAAATACAAAGAAATGCTGTGAGTATCTAAAACTCCATAGTAAATCACTGTTTATTATCGCTGCTGTTTTCACACACACATCAGAAAACAGCCATTCCTTTCACACAGAGACAGCCACACACACATACAAATGACAAACAGCCACAACATATACAGAGAGCAAAGCCTTTCCTCACAAGTCTCAGTGAAGTGTAATGTAACATGAAAACAAAGGGGAGAAGTCAGCGTGTTTCATACACGGGCAACAGGGGGGTGTGTTGAGTCGCATGCACTGGCTGATCAGTCACATGCTCAAAGCCACAGAACACAGGAAACACAGGAAGAACTTTTCTCCTCTCACCATGCGCGACGTGCATCACAGTGGGTTCGCGTGTGTCTGGCTGCACGGGGGCGTGTGCTACTGATTTTTATCTCCACCTGTATAAAAACGCAGACAGAAGTTTCGCTGAGAGAACACGCAGTACAGACTTTACGCAGTTCAAAAGGTCACAATGGCAAAAATTCAAAATTGACATTCTTTAGGTGCATATAGCTCGATAAACTGTGTCAGATTTAATCACCCCAGTGCCATATAAACAAGAGTCAGCACTTGTCAGCTCTTAACAAATGACATTGAAATATGCCCATCCAGCAGGCCTCTGGAAGACAGAAGGTCAAGGTATCAAAAGATTCCTAAATCTTGATTTTACACAGTGATGCTGTGGAAAGATATTTGATGCTAGCACATGTTTCAATCCCATAATAACCCACATGTGACTTTGTTAAACATTTTGTTGGCACAACTACAAATTTAAAGGCACAGACCTGGCTATTGGCCTGAGTATAATGCTTAACTAATTTAACTTATAATGAAGATGTCCTGAAACTTTCTTGGAAGCAGGAAAAAACTAAATGCTTATATAATTGAGTTTCACCATAGGAATCAATGAATTGTACTATTCTGGGTCAGCTTTTTTCCCAGAATGGTTATATATGTATATATATATATATATAGCATATTGGAACAGAAGCCCTTTAGACAAATAAAGGCTGTAGAGTTAGTCCTGCTGGTCAGTCACCCACTTGTATGTGAACTCTCACCCAGTGGCTAGACGTCCAAGAGTTTCCCCTCTACAAGGCCATAAACAAGTCATCTGCCCTCTCACCTGAAATGCCCGCTCACAAACACAGTTTGTGGGAAATGTGGTTCCACTGGTATGAAACAGATGCTGCCAGTCTTTTGTAGCATTGTTTGATCTATTTACAGTAGTTAATCACAGGGGCTTTAATTATTTTTGCATGGTGGTTCAGTAGTTAATATCTCAGAGAGTGCACGTTCTCCTCATGTTTATGTGTATTTACCAGAGACATGCATGTTGGGTATTTGGCACACTCGTGCCATTGCTCTTCACCAACCAAATGCTCTTAACACTGGCACTGTGGCTGCCCACTGCGACTCAATAGTTAGGATGGGCAAAGATGCAGATGATGATTTCCAGCTTGGGCATTAATAAAAAGAAAAAAAAAAAAATGTTTCAATATTGAAAAGCATAAATAAAGTTAATACATTTTTCACAAAAGAAAAAAAACTCCACTTATTTAACTGGTCCAAAAGCTCCAAATATCTTTCACTCTTTTTTTTTTCAAAGCTTAAGCAAAGAAACAACATACATTTTGGCCTCAAGCCTTCTTCATTGGCTTTTATTGTGCATTAATACAAACACACCTACTCTTAAAATGGTTAAATAGGTAGATAGGTTCATAGTTTTTCATACCTATCTTAATAAAATAGTCACATGCCCATATATAGATTGAAAGTGCTATTAATCACTGTATTTGTACTTGGTATGTGTAAAAATGAAGCTGAATATGAGGCTTCTGCAGCCTCACATTGTCTTTATCTGAACTTCACAGTGCATTTTTTGTTAACTTACACTGAGACTGCTTCAGAAAGGGATCAGTTTGCACCAGTATGGTTTGGGGGGACATAATTACAGTGACCATAAACTCTCTCACTGTATATGGCATATCAGTTTTGTTTTTGGGTGGACTAGACACACTTTTCTAGTGCAGTCAAAACACAAATTTGTCTCGTTCCTGATTCTTGTTGTCCACAACCTGAAAGAATATTTCTCAACCTTTTCCCAATATTTTTTTTTAAATACAGTAATCTGACTGGAATTTTTATGGGTCCTCTCCAGCTGTGGGTTCCTAGAATCATTAATGAGTATATTTACCAACCAATAAATACACTTGCCAAGCTCCTACATTGCAGCCAAGTGTGCCACAAGGTGTCATTGTCACAAACATTTCAAAGAGCCTGCAAGTAGGCCAACTGTCAGTCAGCTGCTGAACACACAAACACACCTCAGACTTTTCTTTCCTCCTAGCTGTGTTCTGTGGCATCAGGCCATTTAAACTTGGTTTGTGGTTTACAGTTTAAAGGGACACGTGTGACATCACCGCAGATAAGGTGCTGCAGCATGCTCTGTCCTGATTGGCCTAAACAGCAACTTGTTTTTTTATTAAATGCGCTTGACAACAGCACAGCCAATGAGAGCAGATCAGTGGGTGGGGCCCAATGTTCCCAGCTGTCTGTCTTCAGACACACACAGCACACACACACATGCACGCGTGCACACAGTTTTTAGTTCCACTTCCCCTTTGTTGTTGAGGCTGATGCTGAAAGCAAGTTTTTCCAGTACTTTGCAAAGTTTTGCAGCTCTGTAATTAGTTTGAACATGTCAGTCTTGGGAAAACATGACATTTTATTTTTTGTGGCACGTTTTCGCAATTTCTACAGAGAATTTTAATGTAGCATAATATTACTAATATTTGATACACAATAATGTAAACAAAACAAAAAATGTCACAAAATGTGAATTTGTGCTGAATATAAATTGCTACATAGATTACAAGGTGCAACAACAATAGTATTAAAAGGACAAAGACAGACAGCACGCATACTGGGAAAGTTTGCAACTAATATGAGCTGTGGTGAGGAGTGAAAGTGAGAGTGTAGCAGTATGAGAATCTAAAAAGAAACATGTAGTGTATGTGAAATTGCTGCCTTTTAAATGACACAAATGTGCATGAGATTCACATCAAGTCTCTAAGGCTTTTGCACAGGAAGCCTCTTGAAAAGACATAAAATATTTTCAGATTACACTACAGAGAGATGATGTGGAGAGAATATGCAGATTGAAAATGTCATTTATTGGCTCCTAGTACTTATTTATTTACATTTCAGTCTCCAAGTTTTCTTTTTTGGACTGGTTTCCAGTGATGTCAAGAGTAAAATCAGTTTAAATGTCTTGATCCCAATTATTACTGGCAACCAGTACCAAGGGGGTCAAAGGTCAGAGCTGGTCTCTTGTTGCTGACTGCTTCAGGCAAGACTCATTAGAGAGCAACTTTTGTTTGTTGTTTTTAAGGAGACTTTCTGCAGGGGAGGTTTGCTGAGTTCTGCACGTACATGCACACACACACACCTTGGAAAGACACCTTTAGGCTTGTTTTAGATTCAGCTGTAGTACACTATTTGTATTCTGTTTGCTGGTGCAGCCACCCATTTCTAAATGCATCATATTTCTTTTGTAATTCTTGTTTAACAATTCACATTATAACAGTAAATCACTGCATTTATTTACTTGTGTTTCTGCCACGGCCTCATCTCTCCCTGCTAACTCAGACATTGTGAATCTTGGCCTTGGATTCAAATCAGCAACTTTCCACACACACACTGACATGCAGGCTCAATAGCAGTGACAGTCTATGCACGCATGAGCCAAACACACACACACAAATGAATACAGACACACACACACACACACCAGTCTAAACAAGCAAAAACATGCCGCCCACACACAAGACACTTGCAGAGCAGCATACAGTCAGCCACGCACATCCTCCATATGTTATTACATTTAAATGTCTGGAGCCTCAACACAGCTGGTGCTGCACAGAGGAAGCCTGTGTGTGTGTGTGTGTGTGTGTGTGTGTGTGTGTGTGTGTGCGTGTGTGCGCACAGTTGTTGCTCCATCTGCTGTAATTCTAAGTGTATTCTACCATGCACGTGTTGGTGTATCACTTGTTAACTTGATGCCTGTTCGTGCATTCATGTTTAATATTTTTGCTTATTTATTTGAGCGTGGATGTATCTGTGCGTGCGTCAGCGTCTGTGTTTGCATGTGCTAGACACTAGTGTATCCACACATTTCTGTTAACGTCTACTTTGCTGCTAGTAGTATGCTAGTATTTCTTTATAGACAAACAACACCTGAGGCCTTGACAAAGTGACTTACAGTCAGGGATCTGTCCAGTAGAACCTGTCACCTCAAGTCTTTGCATAATACTGTGATCTCCATCACACCACATCAAAAGTTCAACGTGACTTCCTCATAAATGCGAACAAACTGTTCAGATTGTGTGTCGCACCTGGTTAGCTGTCAGAACTGATCACAAGGCATCCAGTGTGAGTTGTCAACTTTATTAACATGCTTTTGTTTATCCAGGTCAGATAACCCAGTTTAGTGACAGGACATGTTTGTTCCTGATGAGCTGATTAAAACACAACAGCAGCTTTGTTCTGTTAAGTAAACAACCATATGGATGTGATAATACACTCCAGGTTGTCCTGTTGTGGAAAATGTATGCTTCACCTCTTCCACCTCAACCTTCACTTTTTATACTAGGCCACTTTATTATGCATTATTACTTACACTAATCACATGTTTATGCAGGATCTTTTATACAGTAACATTAGATGATTCATGAATCAAAACTGATATTTGAGAGGTTGAAAGTAAGTTTTGGAAGTGGTTTGAAAAGTGAAAAACAGTAGTGAAAGCTTTAAACTCACCATAACTACATCTTACTCATGATGTTTGCAGTATGATGAATTCATTGCTAGATCTTTTAAGTTGCAGAGAATCTTTTCAGAGCTGTGGTTAATCAATACATACTGCTCCGATGTTTACACCTGCATTTTATGTGTTTTAACTTTACCATATATTACTCACTATGCCTTATCATATGTTCTTTTTATGTATATTGCTGCTCTGCAGAACTTGATCATGCAGCAGGAAACTGGATGGTTTTGTTTACAGGATGTTCTCTCAGCTAATCCAGCTGTAAGAGCTCAACAGCCAGATACAGTGTGTTCTCAGTACAGGTCACCAAGTTTGTCTGTTTGTCCTCATTCCTCCATCCATCCAAGAGTCAGTCTGTCTGTTTCTTTGGTTTCTGGTTTTCGCTGAATTCAGATCAGATAAGACCCACAATAGGCCTTCTGTATCAGAGGCATTCCTGCACTTCACTGGTTACAGGTACAGGGAGTCCTTGTTGTTCCTCAGTTTGTGAATGGCATCACCTGTCCAGTCTTGCTTTCATTGTGACACACGCACACAAACTAACAAACATATGTGATAAGGAAAGACACCTGTATAAAACAATCTTTCTTCTGTTCACTCCTTCCTTGACTTCCTTCTCTTTCTCTCACTCTTTCTTCTTCAGTTCTATGGTATTTCTGACTTATTAGATGTGTTTTTTAAGAACAGTTGCCATCTGATACTGGTTTTTAAAATCTTTCCAAAGACAAAATAACATAGTTGTTGGTTAGGTCTTTATATCTCATCTCTCCCTCTCCTTGGCTTTCACAATCTTTTATTCAGCCTCCATATATTTCTAATCAGTTTACACCCCCCTCCTCCCTTCTCTCAATATTTTTCCATCTCTAGCTCTTTCATCCCACCTCTCTCCAACTTTCTCTCAAAGACAAACACTGTCTTTGCCCCCTCGCTTCTTGTCTTGTGTTTTTCTTAATCTTCCTTTCTCTTAGCCTCGCTTTCTAAGTCCTTCTCTTTCACATTTTCACTATTTTTCCCCATCCCTTTCTTGCGTGACCGGAGACATCTTACATAATACCTCTTAGTTGTTTTGCAAAGTTCTGTGCACCGTACATGTTTCTGTACATTTGACAGACAAGAAAATGAGCGAGCTGCGGTTACAGTGTAATGCAGGACAGATGCAATGCGGCAGAACTCTGTGCAACCCTGTGTTCACCCTGCAGATTGACTGCAGCTTTAGGATGAGTTGTGTTTGGAAAGAAAACTTCAAGTCAGTGAGGTACAGCATTCAGCCGCGAGCATTCAGAATGTAAACAAGTGAATAGGATAATTACATTTTAATAATTTTGATGATGGGTGTATTCACAATCTCATTAATTTTGTATAATTATAAAATAGCATTGTAACCATGAATGTTGCCACAGCACAAAATGAGTTCAATCAAAGCCTCTTTGACACAATCTCATTAAAAATTATTAGCTTCACACTAATTAATCCTCATAGCTCAGCTATGACAGCATTGTGCGGTGTCCCTATTTTTTGTTCCACCTCCTGTATTTGTCTCCACTTAAAAAGCTAGTGACCATCATCAAGATAAAGTGAAATTATTTATTTAAAAAATATATAGGCCATCTTCCCTGAGGTTGGCTTATTGTAATGCGGTCAAAGGAATTTTCTGCAGTGGTATGTTCTGATGGATCGATAAAGACAAATTAGATTAAATTTGTTAACTTCACTATCATCTTCGGGATGAAGAAACATATTTTTTCAGGTCAAAAATGGTTAAATTCATCATAACAATCCTCAGGACATCTACATTAGCCTCCATTGGTCGTTTTCCCAGTGTTGTGTGTTTATGTGACCTGGACCGGGGATTAAATCAGCTGAGTGACCTTATGACTCTCCAGCTGTGCTTTTGGCTGCAGGAGCAGAGAGGAGGAGGGGGACGTGATGAAGTTTCCCAAGGGGCTCTGGTGGATCGGTGTCAGGGGGGTACATCAGGGGTTGAATCTGTTTTCCTAGTTCTGTTTCCCCAAAAGATTCCCCACTGCGTTTCTTCTTTCCAGAGGAGAAAATCCAGACTGTCAGGGACACAGACCTACTGTGACAGTTGCACCAGATATTTAGAGGCCTCAAATGTAAGAACAGTATCAGTTTTGTAGTTTCTGTATGTTTCTTCATTTATTAAAAAGGTTATGCTGGAACACTTTAAACAAAACAATTCAATCTCATCGTAAATAATCTAAAATATTAGCTGTTAAAACATAGCTTTACTTTTTTTAATCCACTTGTATATTTTTATTTTACAGACTACAGCTATTACAGTAATAACAATAATGAACCACACCTAATACACCTCTGAAGTCCCCATGATGCAAGGTGACAGTAATATCACTTGTCTGGCTGAAAATAAAGGGGAAGTCCAATTTACTCACTGCGCTGTAACAGTGAAGTCATCCAAATGCTTAGATGTTAAACTGGTTCCTGAAATGTTGGGAAAACCCTTCCTGACCTGCCTCTGAAGCTGATCTCAAACTAGTTATATAGACTTTTATTTGCAACACACAAAGGTCCACCAGTGTTTGCGAAAATGTCAGTGGAAATAATCATCATATTGGGTAAAAACAAAGAGGAGGAAAAAGTCCTGATAATGTAAGAAGGCATTTCTTCGTCATATCAGCAGAAATAGTTCCCTACTACATTACAGGAAAAGCTTCCTTTTCATGTAAAGGAATCACTGAGAAAGAAGTTCACATCTCATAAAGAGCGCACGTGTCTATGTTTGACATGTGTATAAACATTTTAGATTATGTTACATGAATAACATTTCCTGTTATGTTATAGGACAAGATTTTCCCTCAGATGAAAATTATTATCTGCAAAGTTGAGAAAAACCTATTGATCCTATTAAAGGTGCTATGTGTAAGTTTTTACTATCGCTACATAACCATAGCTATGTAGCGTTAACAGCTGTTTACTTACCAGTCTAGAAGAGTTCAGCATCAAACTTAATTCCTTTCCTCTGTTTCTGAGCTGTCTCTAGTGGTGGGAAGCATATGTTAAGTCTTCCTTTGATCCTATTTCTATCACATTTCCCTTAGTGAACTTAGCATGCCTGTTATCCCTGGCCAACCCCAGTCTGTCGTAATACCCCTTTGTGATAGTGAGTCACTGTAGCGTACAGTCTGCCCTCCAACAATGCAATGTAATGATGACTGAAGCTCTTGGTAGGAAAACAGCCACTAATGTTTATATTGGCTATGCAGCAATAGCAAAAACGCGAGAGCTCAAAACATACTTCATATCCAGTGTCATATATTCAGAAAACAACAAACACATATTCATAAAACCGTGTTCATATACTGTTCGTAACCACATGGATGGTGCTGTCAGGCACAACAGTGAGTATGGTCCACTCACATGTTAAAGTCATGCAAGTCACAGACGATGACAAGTTACGATTGGTTGGTGTTCACTTTGTAGACTTCTGTGTCCCTTGGCCAGGTAAAGGCAAGAATTTATGACTCTGTGATTGTCTAATCTGACAGTGCCCATCTGGAAAGGCAAAGAGATTCTGTATTGCAGTTCTGGCATAGGATGTTTGTTCCCCCACTTCTAAGGAAAAAATTATTCCACCGAACCTGTACAACAGATAAATAAGAGAAATGTTGCCTGACATACTAAAAAAACATACAACAGAAACTATTAGTCAGCTCGAGTTTGACTTGCTAGCTGAACTATTAACTAAGCTATTTTGATTAAGCAAAAATGTTAAATACTTCCTTGTTTCAGCTGCAATTTCTTACAAAGTTTGCTAATGCTATGCAAAAAGTCTGTATGTAAAAGTCTGTCACTTTAAGGTAAAAGTCCTTTCAGAGGACTAAGTAGGACAAATGTTAGTTAAAAATAGTTGTCTTTTTTATTTTAAAAATGTTTGCAGCTGTGTGAATAGTGTGTAAAACAACAAGATGCCGTGACTCTGGGTTCAAAGTACGTCAGCAAAGAAGAATGTGTTTTTGACTGACTGGCAGCTGACAGACTGCCCAACCGGTTTGAACGATGAAAACATCCAAAGATGACAGAGACATCAACATCCAGCCGTGTCAGCCTCCCTCCCCTCCACTCCTCCCCCCGTGACTGAGCGATCTGCCTCATGTTTTTCTGAAAGACGACTCCCTATTCGCCAACACCTGGGCTGTAAAAGCAGGCACTTGGCCAAGAGGAGGAGGAAAACAAACCCAACAGGTTTCAGGTTTCCTTTCAATGAAAAACAAACAGGGAGAGAGTTGAGAAGGAGAAACAGAGGAATAGATGGGTAGACACAGGGGGGAAGAGAGAGACGTGCAGATGAGGGGGTGTTTGGCCCCAGAACGGCCTGTTTTGCTGTCCTTCGACACGGGACCAGCAGGACTTCCTCTGAAGTAGCAGTTTGCTGCGAGCCTGTGGGTGGGTTGGGCTGGGGGTTGGGAAGAAGGTGGTGGTAGAGGCCCAATGGGTTGTGGTCGTGAGGGAGGAGGGAGGTTGTCCTCTGTTTAACCCTGTTTATCGGTAGCAAACCGGCCATAATTCCACAAAGTCACATCCCCTCGCCAAAAGTCTTAGAGTGTGTTATTCGAGGAAATCAGCACCTCAGCACGTGCCAAAAGAAAAAACACAGGAGACAACAACAAATAATGGTGCTAAAAAACTTTAGCAAAAATAACATCCTGGCAAAAATGGGTAAAAAATATGGCAGAGCTTAGAGTCATTAAAGACATCATCTTCATCTATTATCCTGTCTTGGTCCTAGTCACAACTTTTTATCCATCATGTGCCTGTTGTTCTTTCCCCTATGTCTCTTTTTGACTGCTTCGACACAAACTTTCTTTTGACCATCTATAAAATGCATTGTGTATTTAAATGTCCATCAGCCAAACAAACATTTAAAACCATGAGATAAAAATATGCAATCTGTGAAGTTGCTGCAATGGCTCCGCAAAAACAACCATGCTCGCCTGTACAAACCTCAGACATTGTATCCTCTCCAGGGGAATGAGCTGAACAAAAACACCACACTCCTCCAATTGTGACATCACGGCCAGTTGTTGTTACCCTCTCAACACTGAGGCTCCACATGGATAAAGGGATAAGAGATAAAGAAACAGCAGTAGTATTAATGGGTATGATAGCAGATATTCTAAAACACACTTAAATAACATTGAGAGTCTACACTACAGCCATGCTAACAGCTGTAATTTGGCATAACATAATCATGCTAACATGATTGCAATGGCAATGGTAACATACTGACGTTTAACAGTCTTAATATTTATCATGTTCACCATCTTAGTTTGGCATTAGCATGCTAACATTTGCTATTTAGCTCAAAACAAATGCCGATGGAATTACAGTGTTAATAGTAATATAAAAAGTTAAGGGAACTTATTACAATTCATCATTAAGGGGGCATGAATGTCTGTGCTAAATATGGTTGAAATCCATCTGGTATTTCTCAATCAAAACCACAAACATCAACACCATGGTGGGTGAGTAAAAGTCTGACAGGCCAGAACTGTAGGTTTACTGGATAACCAGCATCAGCTTTTAGCACTCTGCTAACAGTGTTAACAGCTTAGCAACTGAGGCTTGACAGAAACCCATTATCTGCATTTACTGTGTTGAAGAGCTGCATTTCAACCAGACTTGTGTTTACAGTGACAACAAATCTGTATTTCTTACATCAGTGATAAGGATCAAAGGTGATGCTGGCACCACTGAAGACTCATGAGGAGCAATTTAAAGCCATTTTACAGCTGCTTGTTTACAGCAGTAGCCCTCAACCATGGAGAGATACTGTAGATTTCCGTGCCAGTGTGCAATAAAAGTACAAAATATTCATCAGACAAGCACATTCCTTCTATAACTACTCAGAGTCTCTCAGTGCAATGTAAAGAGTCAAATGAAATCCTGCTATGAAATCAACAGATGGGCAATGTATTCTTCATCCATCTTTCTCTTTTGATCATTTTTGTCTGTGGACACACTCATATCTTTCAGAATTTACTGATGCTGCCTATAACTGCTCTTAAAAACTCATTTTAGTTTTGCCCTTTGGAGCACCTGAAATGAAAATGAAAATAAAGATTAGTCTAGATTAGACCACAAACTGGGGTGTAGGTGCTGCAGTGTGAGCGTACACTAAAAACAGCCCCAAATTGTGTTTCCACTCACACTAGTAATGCCAGCTTGACAATAGCAACTCTTATCTCAGTCATTGTAAGGATGATAACATCTGAACGTGTCTGTCTGGCAAAATGACACTTTAAGATTTATGAGTTTGTTTCTGTTAGGGCAGGATCAGTCAGTTTCAGCCACACAAAATCCATCTGCAGTGTCTTCAGTTCAGGATGCTTTGCATTACACAAATGTTTTTATTACAAACCCCAGCACTACATGAACCTGCTGACCAAAGATTTATCCTATCCCTATATTATCAGCTTTCAGAGCAGTAAATACTTTTAGTTTCACTTTTCACTAGCAAGAGCAGCAGTAATTAAGGACCAAATAAAGCAGACTAACAAGGGGATTTCCAGTGCAGGCATCACAAACTTAGCATTGAAGGTTGCTGATACATGACTATCAAAAGTTTTTATTTTTATTCAAAAAATATCAGAAACAGACGTGTCCACTCATGAACTTCTATGACAGCATCACTAACCTGAATCACTCTAGTCTTATTATGGATTTGGGATAATTCAACCAGTTGTTTTCCATTTAAATAGAAAAGATGTAGATGAACACTCTCAAGCTTTTTGTGTTGTATTCTTGTTTCTCTTTAAATGATGCATGATCCCAGCTTTCAATTTGCTTCTTATTTCCCCTCCCACAATACTGCTAAATATAAGCAGACGTAACAGACATAACATATGTTCCATACTGAAGACTCGGAGGACGGCTCCGCTATGCAGAAAATCATCTGGGTTCCATTTTGAGCTTGTGTTTTTCCGTGAGAAGTGCCCACTAAATCTTAGGAGTTGGCACAAGGAGTATGACAGCTGTGTCAGTGGCCTCCCCTGTCTGTACTCGCTAATGTTTGATGAATGGATGTTTGAGCAGAGCCTCACTTTCAGTTTCACATCTGGACTGAGGTGCTGTAAATGTCAGGTAAACATACCAACAACTGGAAAGACATTTAAGATGTCTGTGTTGTTAAAAGCAGCTAATGCAAATATTGTCAGGGGTCAGAGGTTACAGAGAACAGACGGAACGAAGGTCATTAACAGTTAACACAACAATGACATTTAATCACAGTACAAAGTTAACATGGCATTCAGTTCCATCTTCACCTATCCAGCGGACACAGAGCAAAATTAGCTTTTATTTTGAGTCATGTCTCTCATGACCTGACAAATATAAGTCTAATGGCCTATTCACTCTCTTTTACCTCTGTTTTGGGTCTCCACCAACTCCTGAGGGAAATAGCTGGCTCTTTAACTGTTAAATGCTCCACCATGTTCTCAAGCTAGTCGGCCGTTTAGTGTAGGACAGAGCTTAAAAATTGCCTGATGCAGGTGGAAATGAGGCTGGTGAGAGTGTTGAGACTGAACCTAAAAACTGAAAACAATGAGCTAAAAAAAGCTAAAATACTCATTGGAGGTACTTTCCTGTGTGTTCATCTACGTGCGACCCCTTTAAGATGACACAGTCGTTTAATTAATTCTTCATGTAACAAGATTGAGAGTCTACAGCCATGCTGACAGCTCTCTGAGGCTCTGCTTGTTTAGATATTTCAGTATGGACTGACAGTCTAACACTGCCAGCCCTACAACTACTAGCATGGCTAACACATTCATTAGTACAGCCTTTAAGATGAGAGTCATATTGAGTTTTAGAAATTCAAATCCCTCACTGCAAATACCTCTGTGATGCTGGGTAATAAGAGTGCTATATGAAAATGAAATGAAAGACAGCCATTGATAAGATATACATCTAAATTCTGCCTGTCATCACATTTCAGTTGACTTGGTAAAGTTGGCAAAGTGTGAGTTTACTTCCTCTTGCAGAGAGAAGCTGTGGTTAGAGAAGAGAACAAAATGTACAGCTAACAAGGCTTTTATCCTCCTTAACTCACATGTTTAAACCACCGATGAAAGTCACAGTCAGGTCACAGCACACACGTTCTCTCCTCACCCAGAGGCTAAAAATAGAGTGTGTGGTTTGAAAACAATAAAAAGACACAGGACAAATTTGACTTTAGGGCATGGACACTGTTACAGGGACTATTTACTGTAAATCCTCTGCTCTCTCTTTATCTTGTTCTGTTTCTCTTTGCTCTACAGGCTATTTACATTTCACACACCAGTCAACTTTACAGCCCTTACAGCTGAGTTTATAACCTGCCACAGGGTGGAAAGCACCTGAGATAGTGCACATAAAAACCAAGGTCAGTGAAAATGGCTTAATGGAGTCTAAGGCCTATACAGTAATACTGTTATGTAAGTAACTTTAAGCTAACGTCAAAGAGGTGCAGAGGTCAGCCCGCAGAGACCATACAAGGTCTCTTATTTCTGTAATAATAAACTGCAGTCCAAGTTTTAGATAATGTACACATATCCATGATCTTTATATCTTTTGATTTCAAAAACTAAAATGAAATAATTTCATTAAAGCAGCTATTCTGCTGTCTTACTGGTAGACTCAATCAAAGCTCTGATTAGGAAGCTGCAGCATTGTGTTGACATACCTGTGTCCATCTAAGTGTAGTTGATTTTGTGTTTCTATTGATCAAGAGATCCTGGTTTGAGTTAAATGTTAATAAAGTCAGTACGTCCTTTGTCGTGCTTCAAGTCACTTTTGACTTTTTTAATATTTAACCAAGATAATGATTGTTCTCTAATCTTGCACGTCCTGTTAGTTGCTATGTGCAGATACTGTAAAGAGAACAACTGTGAACAAGGTTAGTAATAATAGTGATGTTAATATCAGTGAATATTTTGCAGATATATTCAGCAACAACATTTTACAAATTAGCATATATATTCATTAAAACATTTTATAAAGCATGCACAGTTTTATATAATCATTCAAACTGCATTAGGTTTATTGTTACAAATGAGTAAATTAGATATTAGCATTTAAATATGCAACGTTAGGACCCTGAGGTCAGGAAAGCTTCAGACTTAAAATGTTGTCTCTCAGAAAATTCTCCGGAAAGAAGCTCTAATTTAGTGTGCTGTCTTTTTTCCCAGCAACTGGACTGAACAGAGCCTGGATTCAAACCTCTATCATCCATTTATCCAAAGAGGAACTTAAACAATGTGTCTCTGTGCAGATTTTCTGCTGTTCACACAGACCTGAGTCACGTGACAAGAAGAGGACAGGGAATACTGGGAAACTTTCAGCTAAAGTGTGAGTAAAGCCTCAGTTAAACACCTTGTGTCAGCATTTTCTGCAGAACTTCACAGTGACACAGTAAACTTGGCCAGACTGACATTTACACAGGGGCTCTTGCAAGCCAGTGCACAGCTCCACATACACATGTAAATACGCAGTCATGAGTCAGGGATGCAACCACTAACCCCCCCCCCCCAACACACACACACACACACACACACACATATACATATATGACCAATGAAATACAGCTAAGGGTAAACTATCACCTCCAGGCATTCACTATGAGTCAAAGATTTAATAGTTTTTTTCCTAAATTACTATATTTTCAGTTTCTCAATTGATTGTCCCTTAATGTAAAGATTCAGAGCAAATATTTCAAGGTTGTTGCATTATGTTTTAAACCCCAGACGGCACAATGAGTTCAAATGACATGAACAAGGAAATTACTGCTTGTGTCCTGCTCGTTGTCGAAGTAGTTTATATTTGAACCTGTTTGAAATTTCCTGTTTTGAACCTGCTTCTCTGGGCTGTAGGTCATAGCTGCCGTAAATAAGTTTTCTGTGAGAAAGGACACAGTAAGGAGACACAGGGGAGGAACAGTAGCATCATTTGGGAATAAAGCTAGAGTGTAGAATCCAGACACAACATCACACTTGAGACCAATGCATTTGTTTACACTTGTGTTGTTTATTTCTTAAGGTGCTGAGGCACGTATGTAAAAACAGAACCAGTTTTCTTATATATGAAAAAGCTGAGTTGAGAAATGTGAGTTAATCTGCATAATTACACATTATTTGAATTTAAAAAATAGTCACTGTATCCTTAAAATCAAAACTCTTTTTTACAGTTCAGTTCATTCCCACTTTTTGTTTTATACCACACTGAGACTTCTTTGTTTGTAACCAGAGTATTACAACTTCCCAAATCTGTCTAAAATTAGCACAGTGTATAAAAATCCATGTAAAGTGCTCTGTGTATTAGGATCATGTGGAGGAAAACATGACCAGAGGAAGCAGTTGAGGTAACAGTAGACATGGTAATTTAAAGAGAGCTCTAACTGCCTTCATCATCTACCATAATCACCAGAATTTGAACTGTACTGTAACCAAGTTATTTATGTTTTATTTACAGTTTCTGTTTCCGTTACATAATCCTTTAATACTGGAGGTTTTCGCTCATTTTATGAAAGTGAATTACTTTCAAACATCCAGATAAATTATGAAACAAGTGTCTCTTTGGTCATAAATAAACAGATTTCAGAGGAGGAACTGTAGGTTTTTTTATAATTAGCTTCATGTTCTCTGTAATTAATTGATAGGAGTGACTGAGAGTGCATGACACTGACTTCTTTGACTCACAAAATCATTCACCTCACTGACCCAATGCCGTGTATTTGTCATCCCTCCAGCAACTGCAGTATTACTGTTTTTGAGCAAGGCAGATCCTTGTTGCACAAAGCTACAGGAAGGTGTCTAATCATATCATGGCAAATCATTTAAATTGTATATATTTAAACATAACTGTATTAATGCATTTGTAACTGTTGCCTTCACACTGAATCACTATGGGAAAAGAAGAAATGCAACGGCAAATCTCATTCTCTTGCTCCCATTGCTCTCCTTTTCTCAAATCTCCAAACTTGACCTTAGCCTATGTTTGTCTCTTAAATCTAAATCTTATTGACAGTGACAACAGCTCTGTTTACATGGGGGCTCTTCCCTCGATTAATCTCTGTTTACTTACCCATAAAACCTGACGTCAGAACCCAGGATAGCCCTTCCTCCCATGGGATGACCATAAGAGGATGAGCTGTGAGAAGTGAACATGATGAGAAAAAAAAAAACCCACATAGTTTCTGTGTTCACTTTGTTGGATGTGTTATATAACCTATACAACTGGTGTGATGACAAAACAAAACAAAAAAAAAAAAAGCCACAAATTGACAACCTCTATAGACTGTCTATGAATGCTACTTTGCTGATTATGTAACGACATGATCATCTAATCATTTCCAGCCTCCACTGCTGTGAACACAAATTTCTAAATAATGCCTCACATGGATTGATCACTGGAACATGCTGTATGTAACATACATAATGTGGACGCCAGTTAGTTCCAGATTAACTTTATTTAACATTGTGGGTGACAAAAATAAATGTGTAATGGTCAGGAGCTGACCTCCTAATAGTAAATCAAACTGTGGAAAAACAAGACTGTGGTTCATTGATCCATCCACAGACCAAAAATAAAAAACTTTCTTTCCATAAACTACACCGGCATCAAGGTCCCTGACAACCATTGAACAGAGCATGGATAATCTGGAATCTTAAATCAGACATGGGTTTATTTTTTTAACCTTTTGTTTCTCCAAGCGAAGTCAACTGCAGCAACACACACATGACAGACAGTGGTGAAAGGCATCTGAATACAGTTTTGATGGAAATACCCTTTTTGCACCACATAGAGCCAGCTGAAACTGGGTGACAGTGTTTACTAATGTCAGTATAGCTATAAATTTTCCATGGTGCAGCAGGAGGGTAGACTTGCTATCATTTTTAAAGGGTTTTAAAGGAGTTCAGATGTCGGTCTTGACATATGATCTTTAAATGGAAAATATCTCGCTTTTCCAGACTAGGATGTTGTTGTTTTTGTCTTGGTGAATAGGATTGCAGAGTGGTAAACATATTACACATTTATTCAATAATAATAGCAGCTAAATGAATTCAGTAGGAATTCAGGCTGATTATTCCATGTCTTTTTTTGTCATCTTTCCTGAGCATCTTTCAGAGGTTTTGTAATTTGCTTATATAACCCGCAGTGAACCAGACCTCTTTGGTTATTTGAAATCATTCACCTTACTGACCTACTAGCATATGACAACAGTGCCACAATAACTCATGTGTCTCTTAAATGCAAACATTTGAGAAAGTAAACAATAAACAATAGTAATTCTGTTTCGTTCTATTTGCACACTTTAAAGGGATTCTGATGTTTGTCTGTGTTACTCTGCTTTTCATCAGCTCTTGTTGACTGCAGGCAGGGTAGCTTAACATCGACCCGTTATGTCTCAACCAACCACAGCCCGTCGTCTTACCCTGCAGGGAGTTACACCTCCCCTCAGCAGATCAGATCACTCCAAACAAGGAGCCTCTTTCATGGCGGGGTAACAACTAGTTCTAGACAGGCCGAATCAAATTACATTCACAATAACATTTACATTTTAGGCGTTTGGCTGACACCCTTATCCTGAGCCACTGGCTGCGTGCAGGAGTACAGTAAACTTTGGTTCCTTCAGCAAATCAGCGCTACAGAAAACTAGAAGTAGGGAGGTCAAGGGTCAGAGAGAGAGAGAGTGACCTGGCAAAACTGATGTGACAAAGAAGTTCAGTAAAGAAATGTAAAACAGGAGCAGGGAGAAAAGAAAGAATGGATTTTTTAAAATGGTAACTTAGATCACATTCTTTCTTCCTTCAAGGAAAGACAATTAATAGTTAACTGAAGCAAAGCAGTGTCATTTGTACTGTACTTTTCATACATAGGGCAGCAGCTTCTGTCAGTGTGAAACCAGCATCACCACTGAGGTTTACTTGGACCACTGACGTCTGTTAACCTTTACTATGGTGTTGCTTCACAAACTTTTAGTCCAAGTTCAAGCAGGAAGACAGTTGTTCTGTCTCTATTTGTCACCAGCGTGGGGCTGCATTTCTTTGTCATTTCCCAGTGATGTTACTGGGATTTTTTTCTTGGGAACTAGAGAAGTGAAACAACTGTCTGCTCCAATGTCAGTGACGAGTAATTGTCTGAACACATGAGCAGCTCTTTTACTTCCCCATTTAGAGAAGAACCACAGTATTTAGCATATCTTTATTTTCAGTTTCAGTTTCTGAGATTATTCTATTTCAGTTTTCATTTTTCTAGGCATCTCAGTTTTTAGTCCCCAGATCAGTTTGTAGTATGTATAATTTTGACTAATTACATCTGGCTGATGTCACTCTGCTGATAGCTCCGTCCACATCACATTTCTTAGGGTAAGGGGGGAGAAATACGCACATACTCTACAACACTGTGTATCACATGAAGATACACAGAAACCTTGCACACAGACTGCATTTGTCATATTTTCCTTGTGGGATTTTAAAGTAAGAAATAAGACACTGTCTGTTCCTGTCAGTAATGATGATAATGGGGATCTCTTCCTTCGAGTAGCAACACAAGTGCCAAGTAGAGGGAAGATTCGGACATGCTGATACAGGTACCTGTTGAATACATCACTTTGTTGATGTCAGCAGCCCAGTTTTGAATGCTGCCATCAGTACTTGAAGCCCAGATTCAATCCAACCAGCAGAAAACAGAGCCCCACTAGTAGCCAGATCTTAGTTAATAATCTTCATCCTTATGACTGAGATGACACATCCAGTCCATGGTGTGTAAAAAAAACAAATCTCTCCCCTCCCAGCAGAGAGAGGCCAGTGTAAATTTGATTAAATACTTTGTTGAGTGTTTCAGCTGCTGTTAAGTATCAGCAGATTTGACACTTTACTCTGATGGGACTGCTGCAACAGTTCGAGATACTGTCCCTCCAGTGTTTCTCCATAAACCTCCCTGTTTAAGTGTCTTAAAGCAGAGATCTTCGCCCAGTGAAATTAAAGATAAAAACTGCATAATGTAAAGTGACTGCAAAACCTGTGGTGGCATGAAAATAAGCATCTCTACTTCTGCAGGCGGAGAAAAAACTGCAAACGAGTCGCCGCTGTTGGAGGCCTGAGTTTATCCTCCTCCTCTTCCTCCTCCTATACATTTCAGCATTATCCAGGATATCTGACACCTTGTTCTGCCACATCCCCTTTTTCTGCGCTCTGAGTATTTACATCTGACGTGTTGTTTTGCATTCCTGGGACATAGTGTTCTTTTGGGCCTGGAAAAGAAGACGATTGGGCAATACGGTCAAGTCAAAACTTACTTGTCTCATCAGCTTACCGCTGCTATTGTTTTGCTGCTCTGCAGCTCTCAGAGAGCTACAGTACGTGCTAATCTTGCACTCATTCCAAGAAAAATACATTCCTGAGCGCTGCTTTCATGTTTGTCACATTATGGAGGAGGTTTCTCCCTGTTGGCAGGCAGCCAGCTCTCCCAACCAAACAACCTGGCCACGTGCACCGTCGCATGGGAGGGGAAATAGCTTGCATATGCCTTCTACGTATATAGCACAGAGGGAACACATTTGCACTATATTACTGCGTGTTTGAACTGGTAGCCACAGCCTGAGCTTTCTGAAACTTCACATGGTTCATGTGCCAGGCAAGAAACCAGACAATGCAAACAAAAGTTTGAATTTACTTTAAATTTTAGTTTATATTCCAAATTGGAATTTATGTTGGTGTCTAGTGTCTGCACAGTGCAAATTTAGTGATTTCGATTTTTTCAGATAAACTGAAACTGAACTGGTCAGAGATCGGATAGATATCTAATTTGATGAATTATATTAAGTATGTTCTGTCTGTAAATTAAACCTGAGGGTACAGGCCTGAATCTCAGTTTAGTTCTGCACACCAGAACTGAAAGAAAATTTACTAAACGTTGCCCTTCATAGCAGGAGCAACAGTGCTGCAGCAATTTTATTGTCAAAAACAGTGTAGACAGTCCAAAATAAACTGTGTGGTAAGTTTGCCGAAGGCTGGTAAGCTAAGAAATGATACCTGCCCCAGATATCATTGTTTGGTGCTTTGCAGCTGTTTATTACTGAGATTTTAGACTCAGACGTCACTTTTTTTGTTTTATATCTGATAATTGAGTTGAGCTGTGACTTGTGGTGATGGCACCTCAAGATACTGAAGATTGATTTATTTGTTAAATTCCATCACGTCATTCATTTTGGGCCCTGTGTAGAGCCTCCTTTGTACTGAGGAGGATTCACAAACAAAGAGCATTGCAGAGCCCTGAAACAAAGAGAGACAGATCATAAGCAACACAATGCAACAAATAGATTTTGTGGAACCCTGAATTAAAACTGGGGGAGGAGCAGACGTAAACAAAGCTGTTCTTTTTGCATTTTGTTGGGGATGTTGTATGTTCCTATTCGGTATTTTTCCCCTTCCAGAATATTCTGGGGAACAGTTTGGTGTGCAGCTCGCTGCTGTCTGCTCTGTGACCCCTCTGAAGTTACACTGATTTCCATGAAGTCTTGGAAAGGGAGGGGAGCTGCAAGCTGATCCCCCACCCCCCACTCCACCCCACCCCACCTCTCTTTTCAGAGTAAACAAGGCGCTGACGTCTTGACGTCACATCGCCTACGTTCAAGCAGGACAGAGGGACATGTGTGGGCGTCATATGGCCAAAAGAGAGACAGCTTCGTTGGTCAGATCATTAGCTTGGTGCTGACATCAAAGGAATTCATGACACACAATTCAGTTTTGAATACCCCACATATCACACACAGGGATGAAACGGCCTCCAAAGAGTTTTAGAACAGGACCGAATATTTCCTGAAATGTTTTTGACAAAATAGTTGTTCTAAGTTTGTCAGGTTATATTTTTTAACAGGACAAACACACAGCCACAACTCAGACTTTACCATCTATTAATATAAAGGATATACATATCATTAAAAAAATAAGTAACTAACCACTTTGTGATGAGACAATGATATTATAAAGGTCTGTTTAGGTAAAGGCTCAAAAGCAACTTGGTTAGGTTTAGGAAAAGATTGTGGTTTGGGCTGAAATGAGTACTTTTGTAAAGGTTAGAGGACCTTTGTAGTCACAGTGACAATAATAGACATGGTTAATGTTATAGAAGTATCATGGTCATGGTTAAAGAAATAACACTGGCTGTTGGTTTGTTGTTGGCAATGTAGTCTCCAGTGTTAAATGCTTATGCTTATGTACATACTTGCTATCGCTGCAACACTAATGTTAGCATTAACAGTTGTTTACTTACCCGTTTTGAAGAAACATTGTGGATGTATTCTAAACTTTTGTCTTGTAAACGACACAATCACTGAAGCATGTGGTAAGTTAACAACTGTTAATGTTGACTGGCTATGTAGCGAAAACTTACATATAGTAACTAGCTGTTTAGACATTTACTCAAAAGACGATGCTGTTTCACACAAGTGTTGACCTATGGCTTTTGTTTTAATGGGAGGTCAGCCTCTGCAGTATATTTACATCAGTTATTTTGATGTATTCCTCTTTAAAATATGTATGAATATTTGGAAACACAATATGATAAATTGATCTGTCGACATCATCATTCTCTTTCTTTGTTTTCACAGTGTAAGTATATTACTCTGACACATATGAACCCAAAAACTACAAGTCACACAAAGACAGTACAAGGACTGAAGTAAACTCTTTGCCCAAAAGACAAAACATATATGGCCATGGACAATCTGCATTTCAAAACCCAAACTGCATTACTCTTCTAACACTGCACACACAACAAAGCCTTATGATGTCTTTCAAAACAACCTGATAATATGTCCTCTGATTCAGACGACTCTGCACTGGAGGAAAAACAGCTCTGTCTTGTTTTGGTTTGTCTGCCACTGTTCCCTCGGTCTTATTTGTGATCTATTTGGAATGTGGGCTGATACTGATTTTTAAACATAAGATATGAAAAAAGGACAACTGACTTCCTCCCGGCAACCTTGACAAGTCTTTTCTGCTCAGACGTGTCTTGATTGAGAATGTTTGTATTTAGTTTTTATCTAGAAGAAGAAACAGTTAAACAGTAATATAAATATTGTCTTGATAAGACTGGCTGATGCTACTTTAAGACTTTACAGATATAGGCATTACACAGTCAGACAACACAGTTACAAGAGGGCTGAAAGAGAGTTTGTTATCGAGTGCTGGGTCTGCTGACTGTTTGCCAACCACAGTGTCTCAAAGCAAAGTATTACTGTGTAACTAGAAATTACGTACAGACATGGTAAAAACAACTAATAGATACAGAGTATTCCGGGTCCAAACGTACAAGAACGCAGAAAAGGAAAAAATAAACTGGTGTGTTCAACGAAACAAAAATCTTAACTTTCTCTTCGTATCTGACCCCATACACGGTAGAGGTACTGCTAACAGATAGAGTGTCTTATAACACACTGAGATATAAGATAGAATACTGCACTAGAACTGGGAAATACAAAACACTGTTGTTGACATAGTAAGGCATCAATGCACACTACAGTAATAATTTTATGTCCATCTGACATTTTTGTTATTGGAAAAATTGTACAACCCACCTTTTGTATTTCTTTTTTCATTTTTATTTTTATTCTTATTCTAATTCTCATTCATCTGTCTACACTAGCTTTTCAAGCAATCTACAACAAAGCATTAATTGTTCCATCTTCCCATGAACATAAAAATCAAGGACTATTGAAACTCATAGTTGGCGGAATACATCTGTTTTGTACAACTTAGAAAGTTTCAAGGTGAGAATTCTCTATCTCTGCTTTTCTCTTGAGTTGGATTAAAGGGTTACAGCTCAGATACAATCTTTCCCTCAAACGGAGTCAAGAAAACAGATGCCCAAAAGACCTGTTGTGCACCACCTAAGATCCTGGGCCTGAAACACACAGAGGCAAGACTGGTATGCAGGTTACAATGTGTGAATCTACAGGAGAGTTTCTGTCTGAGTGGGACAAGAGTGTGAAACTAACTCCTGACCAGTGTAAAGAATCTCATAGTAGATGAGTACTGACCTCTGTCAGCATTTTTTAAACTATCACGTTGGTGATTTAAATGTTATAACTTCATGACTCGTGTAATCAAAACTTAATGATTCGTGTGAAATTTTGTCATTGCAGCTGCAAATATGAAGAATGAAGCAGGGAAATTAAACAGGTGATTAAACAGGTGCTTAAACAAACCACTGTATAAGCGTATAACAGATACAGTCACGTGGACCCTGGTGTTTGTTTTTAATGAAATCAGTTTCATTGACCCATTTACAAGAACTCTGTGGCGATGCTTTTGGTTCACATTATTAAATTTAACTCAGCTATAAATTATGTGATGATAAACTCACTTTTGAGAGGTAGAAAACAATGGATATGAACGCATTTAGTGTGAAAGTTGCCCAATTGGAAAAAACAGAAGAGGCACAGGTGTAAATAGATGAAAATACTGACAGAATATTTGAGCTATATGGATTCACACACCAAAACCAGACGAGCAGGTTGACAACAATATAAACCAAAATAGAAATAAAAAACATCTACATGGTTAAATTACTCACTCTGACTTACTCAGAAAATTGATTAAAGCATGCTAGCAATTAGGGTGGAAAACAAAGTCATGAAACATCTTGCTCACTTCTTGTGTCACCTGTGTTCTCTGTGTGAAAGGTGAAAATCTCACCTACACTGACTGAAGGTCGACCAAAACCTTCATTTCTTGGTTTCTTTAAATAGTCCAAAGAGGCATTTATGCCGTGTAGCTTTACATTCACTGAAGACAGAACCCTTCGATTTCATACTTGTTAGGTATACTATTAATGTTAAGGTAAAATACTTCTGAGGGTAAAACAACATAATTTATTCTGTAAAAGACTTATGGGAGCTTCAAGTGTCTTTCTGTTAACAGTAATGAATAAGGGGTTTAACCAGTTAATTTAAGGTTCAAGTAGCTTAATGTTGTAAAAAGGAAAGTTAAGATCAGTTCAAGAATTTAAAAAGAACACCAGGTTTTAGGAGTGTGTATTATGGGATGATGAAGGCATTTAAACTACTTTGAAGAGATGTTTCTGCACCAGTGACTGGAGGTTTGGCATTTGTTACCACCAGAAAAAGCTGCATGACATCACTTGTTTCGTACAAAGTCAGCTTTAATTGTGTTTTATTTGTTTTTATGAATGTCTGTATTCGTGTTTGGTGTTAGTACTGACAGTCTGAAATCTAAACCTTTGGCAGTTTGGTGGAACCTGTGTTCATAGATATCACAACAGCTCTGTTTTTCTACTCTGTGTGAAGTCTGAACATTTATAATGAGACTCTCGCTTATGACTTCTCGTCTGTTATTTCAGAGCACCCTGGTTCAAGCCCCCCCTCCCTGCTGAGGTGTCATCATGAGGCAAACCCGATCTGATTCCTACAACGACTGGACCCAGAATATGTAAGTGGGTGCTGGTGCTGATGTCTACCAGCTGGCTTAGATCACTCTGTCCTTTCATTGTGTCTGAGACGAGACCCAAAATCTAGCTCCTCTTGGTTAAAATTATCAAGCAGTAATAAAAATCTGATTTTAAGTATTAATAATAATGATATAAGTGATATACTAGTTCCTTATCTTCCTCTTATGTATGTAAAGTGTACTTTTCTCCTATTTCTTTCCCACTCTGTCATTACTTTGATCATAGGAGCTGTTACATGTAGGACCACCTCACCGCTGCTGCCTCTCAAAATCTTAATAAGGCCTGTAACAAAAAAAACATGATTACATAAGACTCCTACCAGGTCAACAGACAAAATACTGATGGTGTAGTCAAACAGAAATAATGCATACAAGCAAATTATCACCACTGCTATCAATCGCAATACTATCTTTGTTTTGATTAAGGCCAGATCTAATGTTTAATTTCATTAATGAATTCACTATTGAGTGTTTTGTAATTAATTGATTTACAGTTCAAATATCTTCTGTTAACAGTATTATACAGAATATCCTCACACTGACGCTGGAACCACAGTCTCTGATAATTTGGTTGAATAATCACCTAAATGTTTAACTGATTATCAAAGTGTTGATGATCGCCTACTCAGTATTCTCGACCAATCGTTCGTAAATTAGGAAAATATTCCCAAACACTCTGCTTTTGTTTCTGTTTTAGAAGTGATTTTACGAACATTTTACAATTTTTCTTTTTTAAGTATTGTATTGAGTATAAAAGCTTCTTCCTGAAACAGGTCTGTCTTCTTCTACTTTGGCAGTTCGTTGAATAAACCCCAGAGGAATTTCTTCAGTTTGGCCTTCATCCATGTTTACAGCTTTGCATAACATTGTGTGTAATTCACTGGGCTGCTTGTTTGTTCCCTACGTGTTACGTGTTTACTAGTGGCAAAAATAGCTGAGATATTTGTTGAAAATCAAGTAAACATTGTACAAACTATGCGAGGAAGGATAAAAGATTTGATTAAGCCTGTTTTTCTTTTTTTAACAGAGGTGCAGAGAAACCCCCAGGTTGTGTAAATCGACAACGACCAGAGCTGTCACAGGCACAGCTTCTGTCTGTCGATACAGTTTTGATCAATGAAGTGTAGCTGGTTTCTCAGTGAACCATGCCCTTAGCAGTAATATAGTTTTGACTCACACCGTTGAACATGATGTACCAGCAATCACTTGCGCAACAGGCTAGACAAAGCCCTCTACGATTTCCCTAACAAAGTGTCAGCTTACACTGATCAAAGTTTGGAAGGAAACACTTTAGAGACAAAAACATCCATTTCAGCTTTTATTAGAAAAGAACGTTACCAAAACTTTGGTAGTTGTGAATCCGCTGCATTTGTATAAAAATACATTGGTTTCTCAGTGCGTGCCAGAATCGCACAATGACCCTGAAGACCAGTTTTTTGGAAGTTGAGGAAAACATGATCCTCGAGGTTAAGTTTTGGAATGTTCTTTGTCCATACATTTCAGTGGCATCTCAGCTTGTAAGCTCGACTTGGACGCTGAGCGGTGTGCTCTGGTTAAGCCTCAAAACACCCCACAGCATGATCTGGCTCCCCATCAAAAGCTTCAGACCACGGCTCAAGTCTCCATCTCCTCCTCCTCCCTCCTCCTTTTATTTCCCCATGGCACGGAGGCTAATCTGAGCCTCGTGCAGCTTTATACCTAGGCTTCTTTCCGTCCTATTTTATAACTGTTAAAATCAACAACCACAGCTATCCGACACTTCCAGTGCCTTAAAGCCTCCATTAACACAACACTTCTCTTGGGTCTCGTCCACATACAATCCAACGTTTTTTTGTTCTAAGTTCTTTCAGAATACATTCAGCTCCATTCAACTCTATGACGACTCCCTGAAACTCTCATTCAATCTTCCACTGCAGATAATTAAGGCATACATAGTTTTCCCTTTTACATATTGCCTGCGCCGCCTTAAATACATCTACATCTGCTTAGCTGACTTACATCTGCTCCACCATCACACCTTCAGATACGGTATGTGTGTGGCAAAGTAACATGAAATCATCTCAGACACACTGCTGCACAACCGAGTCACGCAATGCATAGCAATGTAGGCTATTAAAAATCTACTGTGTGCTGCCCAGGCTATGGGAGATTTAGAGTGAAAACAATAGTACACTTCTTTCTTTCGCCACTCAAAAGAAGACAATGTGCTTCTCCAGCTTATCAAGCGATTTTTTTTCAAACATTTGAACACCAGTTGCAATTCCAACTCTCCACCTGACAAATATCAAGTGATCTTTCACCACCCCCCAATATGTCCCAAACTCCTTGAATCTCAAAAAATCTATTCACGTGAGGGAATCGTTGATTGGGAGGTATTTGCAGCTCGCTTCATGTGAGCCAAAAAAAAAATCACTTGGGAAGGACAGGAACTGATGTAGAGAAGTTGCTTCCCTCTCGACAGAATGAGGAAAGCATCCACTTTACTTTATGGACTGGAAAAACGAAGTGGCAGCTCCTCCACCGGGCACCCAGTTCCTGTGAGCTCCTTCTTTCTCTCCTGACCTCTCTGTGGCGCTCCGGTCCCTCTCCGCAACACTTGGTGGGACCAGGTGCCATTTGTCAGAGAGAAGTAATCCAGGAGAAGACAAATCTCTTGATTCATTTCATCGATTTTTTTTCAGTCGTTCGACTCTCAGGCAGGGCTCATGGTTCAACACGTCATGCAGCGAGGTCTCATATTGATGGGCTGAGGGTTGGGGTCGATCTGTAAGCAGGAAATGGAAATAAAGACACGTAGGATGAAGGTTAAGTAAGCAGAAAATTCAGTCGCTCTCAAGCAAAACATTTCAGGCTGTGATACATCCTTCCTACATCCACAGATACATTTCATGTAGATACTGTTGCTAATTCAGCTGTGATCTCAAGATTATCTTTGGCAGAAGAAGTGCTTAACACAAAAAATCTCTGAGCTTTTATATGTACTTAATCAAACAGAGTAAACCGTGGGTGAGGGTGGTAGAGTTGTTTCCAACATTTGGTGACTCACCTGCTGTACACGGCGGAGGTGGGCGAACTCTTGGACCACAAAAGCCGCGAGGGGCGCTCAGGGATCCCACTCAGGTCTCGGCAGGCTGCAGGACCACTGCAGCTGTGCTGCCGGCCTGCCTCTGTCACCACCAGAGCTGTAATCTGTGGAGGGCTGCGGGGAAAAGAAGCTGGGATTGATCCCTTGTCTGACTCAACAGAACGGTACAGGTCCAAACACTAAGCACTGAGTCATCACGAGTTTAAACTCTTAAAAAAAAACACACACAACATTTACTGCCTTTTGCACCAACAAATGCTGATTTGATCCAGCATAAATCTCAGCTGAATTGAAACCGTTATTTGTTTATGTGTGCTGGCATCTGACCCAGTGGCATTTGTATTCGGCGATCATAAAAATAAAAAGCGGAACAGGCTCTGGAAACCGGTGAGGTTAAAAATGTCTTGAAAGCAAAAAGCAGCAATCTCTAGATTAAGCTGGTCCTCTATCCACACTCAAAGAGGAAAATACTGGCAGATGTTCCTGCCTTGGTTGTGTCATAAAAATAAAAATGTCTAGCCTCTCCAGAACCTCGTTTCTGCCACCACAGTATTAAAGGACACTTACGCTCAGGCTGCTCGGGGATGGCCATGCGCAGCCACTCCAGGTTGACAGCTGTACTGTGCTGACACTGGAGGTCCGGCTGCGGCGAAGGGATGGAGGGGATGGTGCCTGCCAGCCAGCGGCAGCTCCAGACACAATTTTGATTCCAGGAACATCAGCGCCAAACCTGTTAAAGGAAAGTGGACATTTGGATCCAGCAGCGGGCGAGCCAGGGAAGAGGGGCACAGCGTTGAATTCAGAGAAGCCACAGTGACTGAGCTCACCTTGAGCATGTATTCCACTGATGATCGACACTGCAGGATGGAGGGGCCCACTGGGGGATTTTGATGAAGCGACCGTGCCAAGTCTCGACATCTGGCCCCCACGGTATGCGCCCGCACAGTGTAGCTACCACCGGCGCTTCTGCTTCATGGTGCCGCGAAGGCGATGAGCGTCTGCGTGGGTGATGTAGGCTTTGGGCTGGTTGATCTGGAGGGTAGAGTTGTCCAAACTCCGCGAGACGAGTATCACCTCACCTGCAGAGAGGAAAGCATGTTGAGATCGCGAACATATAATCCGGCCAACAAAGTGTGTTTCTTAGAGGTGTCGTTTTCAGTTGCTAGACTCTTGCCCACCAGGTGTGTAGCCTTTGGTCGATCTTTGCAGTTACAGACACCTGTCAAAGTTCGATACCGCGCCATCTTATCCTTCGTTTCCAGCCTGGTGGTGCCTGAGAATAGTAAGAGCCCAATGAGCATGTGCCTCAGAACATTTCAGAACCATGAAGTTTGTGGCCGAGACATTCATGATAAAGTGAGGGCCGAGGCGGCTCACCAGTGAGCTGGTGTGTTGATGTCAATGGAAACCGATGACTGGGCCTCCTTCTTGATCTTGCCAGCGGGTGGCCCACGGCCTGTGTAGCTTAACACGGCCCAGTAGCGGATGCTGCCATGCCCTGAAGGGCCTTGACCAAGCGTCTCCTCTGGAAGCTGGGCTGAATGAGTCATGTCTGTAACAGGAAGAATGATTACACCGTTATCTGAGGAAGAAAAGAAAAGAAAAAGAAAAATACATTTAGTTAAAGTTCACACACTTGTTCTTTGTTTTGTTGCATTCATTTTACTTCTAGGACTACAGGATATTTGGAGCAGCTTCAATCCCTACGATCAGTCTCACTCTGTCAGTGTCAGGTTGTTATCAGGAAGCAGGGAACCTTAAAGAAATATTAAAGCAATTCAAGCGCAATTAAATTTTTCCCAATCTGCGGTCCCGATCTTCTGATTCTGAGTAAGGTTATTCATGCAGCACAATCAAAACTGCGCCTTCTTCTGAATGCAAGTAAAGTCCAGATCACACTGCAAACTTTTTGAATAAACACTTATATTCTTTAAAGAAATCCTTGTAAGTCAAGTCGTCTTGGTGAGAGAGAATAGGCAGATCTTTTAAGCACGACTTTCGCTTCAAATAGAAATCTCTTTCTTTTACGTCCACATGGCCTCTGTGCTGGCTCAGAGGGGCAGTTCTGCTCTGTGTGCTGACTGAGAACATGTTTTCCTCAAGCTGTATTGTGGCCCGTCTCAACTGGTCTGTTTTTTCCTCCTTGCTGCTGGGTCCAGGAACACGTGTTTGCGTTTAACAGGCTCAATTAATGTTTTTATTATTGTCCCTTTGTTAGCTGCAAGCCCTATTTGATTTAAATTACAATACTGTCACTGTAAATCCTCTTAATGGGTCCAATAGGGTTTGTAGATATGTTCACTTACACCTCAAAAACTTATTTACCAAAGTTAAACTGAAGTACATTACATTATTGTTTTTAAATTGCTGGTTGCATGCAGGTTTTTAAAAAGACCAAGCAAGCAGACAGACCAAAGCAGGAAAACAACATAACATCATTAAACCCACAACCTGAATTTCCTGTCTGTGCTAAGCCAAAACAACTCTGCGCCCAATGAATGAAGACCTGGGAAGCTCTCCACTCATTTCACAGGAGGAAAACAACCCAGGATTTTTCTCTGAATGAGAAACTCTTGTGCATGTGCCTATTTCTCCCAGCAGATGTTTTCCTTAGTAACAAAGCAGTGTGTAGTCAGCTGCTGCAGCTTGTTTTCTCTCTTCTATACAGTAGGTGTTTGTATATGCATATCAAGTTAGTGCCAACAACAAAAGGCTATTATACGGCAGAAGACATAAGTCAAAATGCTTTTGATAATGAATGACTGGATGTCTGAATGCTTCTTTGTCAATGCATTTTCGCTATCTGGATGTTCTGCTTTACTTCTTCAAGGAAGTTTTCAACGAGAAAGTAGACACACAAACGTCTCGAACATGCGGAAAACAACTAACAGAGTTGACTTCATTAGACAACCAGAGGAAACAGGGCTGTTCGTGCAAAATCATGAAAACAACACGATTCCCAGTTTATACAAACAACTAGCCCAGATGTCCCCAGGCACATGAACCACTTGGTGTTTGGTCAATGAGATGACGCTGGTTTCTGCTGTTTTTGCTACACTAGAACAAGGATGCACTCCTCTCTCCATCACCGTACTGCACAGCGGACTGACCTGCCTGCAGCAGCTGCTCTCTCCAGTTCAGGTACTCCCTCGTCGCTGTAGTTCACCGTTATACGCGGTGCTGGAGCCCGCGGACCGGAACTCAGTCAGTGTACTGGCAGAAACCTTCGGCGTGGAGCTTCCAGGATTCTTTGCTCTCCGGAACTCCAGCACCACCAGCCGGACGCACGTCCGCTGCGAACGGGGACGAGTCCACCACCTCCGGAGAGTCGAAGACGATGTCCTTTCAACTTGTCAAAATAATCCCATTTGCAGCTGCTGTGCGAGTCTCTCTAACGCATAAAGTGATTCCTTCTTCCGCAGTAAGTTAAATTACGATGAAGTGAGTCTTCGGGCTGCTGATGTATCTTGCCCACTTGTTTAAAGCTCACACTGCTCAGCACTTTCGGATTGCAGCCCTATTTGCAGCCTGAAAAAGTGGGCGGGGTTATTTCTGAATTTATTATGTAAGGTCTCAGGAGAGGTTTGAAGGCTGGGCGGTGCTGCCTTCATGTGCTCTTCTTCGGCACCGACTTTTCAGCTCTCGAAGTTGCAAAATAAGACACATGACTGGCTTTGACTGCTTTGTTCAGTGAAAGGTGACACCAAAACTTATCAAGAAAGGTAAACAGTAAATAGATAAACACCGCAGCAGCTGTTTCCAATAAGAAACACACTTTCAAACTGAGGGGAGCAGGAGTGATGAGTGAAATCAGCTGCTGCTTAGTTTTCTTATGGTTTTTTGTGAGTTGAAGGAGGGGGAAAAAATCAGGTCAAACAATGTTTTAGTTCGTTTTGTAATCAACTTCGATTGTTACTTTGTCTCCACGGGTTTCTGCAGGTTGCTGTCTTGGTGTGGGAGGAGACAGCAGTTAGAGAAACATCAGAACAAGTCCGGACAAAGGCTGTAAGCAAAACCACCTGATGATGTAAACATTTACAGAAAACAGCAACCATTATGAAACGAAAACTAAAAGCACATCACATACACTGTCACAAAGCTGCCACAACTTCCATGACAGCCAGCCCCCCCTGAGAGTCACATTATGACTACTTGGGTGTCATTTAAAATTCCGACTTCCTTAAATATATTTACCACTTCAGCAAGCTCTTTTCAGAACACCTAAATTTCCAGACTGACCCTGAAGGCAGCATAATAAACATGCAGACTGGGTGTGGAAGGAGCTGAGAGGAAAACAGGGCCTTGTGATGATTGATGGTTACAGGTTCTTAGAAGAAAACAGGCCTACTGGGCATGCCTCAGTCTGGCAGGGATCCTCCCTGCACAGCTCAGAGGAAAATAGTTTCACTCGGGACCCAAAGCTGTTTACTCCGCTGCTTCTATGTCGCTTTGAACATACTGTTACGCTGGCTCGGCCGCCACACACATGGAAAACACACAGCTATGCACAAAAGCATGCAACGTAGGCAGCCAAATCCTCTTGAAAAACAACTGCAGTCATTGTACTTTCAATAATAAAATGATACCATAGAGATAGCACAGGAGAACTACAAGTCACCACTTAAAGAAAACTTATGCAGGTCACTTGCGAGAAAGCCTTTTAGCACCCAAAATTAGTCGCAACATTTGCAGACAAAGCCAGTTCTGAGCAGACCTAATTCCCATCCAAACTCCTTTGCAATCAATAAACTAGTCAAACATCTCTAAGTTGTTAAGCTGGGTTACTCTCCTCGTTCAGTTCCAGAGCTTACATACAGAAATCAAGTCTGGTCTGAGAAAAACAAAGTTGTTTACTCCTTTGTTCCAGGGGATGAGGAGTTAGCTGTCCACTGCCACCAACTGGTGATGTGGAGGCAGTGTGCACAGCTGTAGGACTACAAGGATGCCATAGTTAGGAGACGTCTGCAAATCTGGGAAAAGTTTTAAAACTCTAACAAGTGTATCCCCTGACTTTTATTTTACTCCTTGCAGTTTGCTATAATAGTAGAAAAAGCATGTTTACACTGCATATTACCTGCAGCATGAGCCATTGATTTGCAAAAAGTAAAATTAAAATTTAAGTGCGAATTAACAGTAGATACATGTTCATATTTAAGGAGGTCAGTGGTCCAGTTTATCTTAATTTGTAAACTTTACTGTAAATACATTCAGGAAGTCTTGGCCAGGGGTAAAAATAAAGCCCAGCATGCCACCTGCTGGTGACTAGGAGTAGTGCCTGGCACTGCCTGGGCCCCTTGGTCTCTGATAAGATGAGCATGAGGTTCCCTATGCAGAACGATGGCCTTGATAAACGTTCCTGCTGTGCAGATGGCTCAGTATGATCAACCTAATCATGGCTGACAACATGTTTGCCACTACTACAGACTAAAGTAAACATATTTATCCCTGTGAGTTCCTCTTTGTTTACCAGAAGAGCTGCTAAGTACATAACATTATAAAACAAATATTAACATTAACATTGCCCTACATACTTTAGTGTAGCGATGGGCTTGAGAAAGTGTAATTCCTCGGTGGTGTTTGCAACAGAAACAAGTCTGACAAATTGATACATTTCTGTCTTTAAAGGAACAAACAATAACAACAACAAAAATGTTTATGAAAAACTTAAACATGCATGAGCTGAAAATAACACAATATTGTAAAATGAATGGAGAGCAGCAGCTGGCTGCAGGGTGGAGGATGGGGGTTGGGGGTGGGGGGGGCAAGGGGAGCCACGTGTTGTTTTCCTTGTTGCCGCGGCAACACAGGCTGCATTTTTTAAATATCCCCCACCCCTTCCTCTTTCCTTCCTTTCTCCTCTGTCTTTCACCTTCTCCTTACTGCCTGCTGCTTCTAAATAGAATCAAACTCTACTTACACTCAACATATGTATTTACTAAATTGCCCAATCTTGCTTGTAGGCGAAAACTTAGCAGGTGAATAAAACTTGTCCCTGAAAGGATTTTGAGGAAGTACGTGAGAAGGTTGAAGTTTTGCAAAAACCATTAGCTGTGTTATTTCCTGTACAGATTCTGCAGATAACACTGGACTATACAGAGTCTAAGTCGGTCTAAGAAACCGGCATGTACTGACAGCAGCTTACTGGTACAAGTAATTGTTTAAAGTCTAGAAAACACTTGTATGTAATCGAACATAAGAGTAAAGTCCATTTATGGGTGAGGGATGAAGAAGCATACTGGTGCTTTCTAACCTCCATCCATGTAAAAACAGTAATAGTCATTTATTATAGACATAATAGACATTTATTATTCATGTAACCCATAATCAAAAATTTGTTGCTTTTGGTGACCACACCATCCTGTGAGAGATATGGATACGGATCCTTTATTATAGTACGTTATATGTGCTTTTATTCAGGGGTATTGATGTGTATATAATCAGTTGGGAGATTGTCAGTGGATAGAATAACCAGTCACAAATGTTTATTTTTCGCTAATTAAGACAGAAATCCACTTTTGCCATTAAAGTAATGCAGCTCATTGATTAACAACTTTGCCCACAATGGTCTAACAACACCCAGAGATGTTGAAGGGATAGTAGACAGACTGATATCAGTTAAATTAAGCAGAGGAAGCAGGCATGCAGTTGACTGAGAAGCATCTAAATGGAAATGTCCTGTTTCCCAGTTTTTGTTTCAGTTTTGATTTTGAGTCACTTCCTGTGTGAGGCACTTTTCTCATCGGTGTCCACTTGTTATTGGGCATAACTGGAGGAAGCAACAATAGTGGTGAGTTATCATACCAAACATTTGCTTTTTACAGACTTTCATTTTTTGATCATTTTTCTGAATCTTGTGTTAATAAATGAAATGTTTAATGTTTTGGGGGGACTTTTTGCTGCTGTTCAGACTACGTTTTAAAAAGTCTATATTAACTCTGATAACTGATTGTAACAGGTAATATTTTCAGTATTTTAAAGCCTAAATAATTAATACAAAAAGACTGATGGAAAGTATATTTGTTAATTGTGAGCACCTCAGTCAAAGGATGACGTGTTACTTTTTCACAGTCACAGTGTATGGTTTATTTAGCCTGAAATGTAGGTTGGGTATTAACATACAAAACCTCCCTGGTGCACTTTTAACCACAGCACATTAATGATGCAGCTGCTGCAGCAGTAAATAACCAGGGGATGACGTGCTGCTTGAATGAACATTTTAGACTCAGCTACTTAGAAACTTGTGTGTATTCTGCTAAAGCAACAACAACAATAACTCAGGTTATTCTGAGACTGCACGTGCTGTCCATTCCTATGTACCTGTCAGAACAGATTGGGGATTCAAGCCAAATGTACTGTTTAGAAAGCATCTAATGAAACATTAACAGCTATCTACAATTTATTTACCCAGCTTCTACAGCCTGCCTGTTTTTAAGCTGCCCAGTGCCTTCAACACCAGGAGAATTTCACACTTTACAGTGTTACAACCTGTACAACACAGCACTCAGTAAACCAGTTGTGTTTATTTGGACTCAGCACTAATGGATTTGTGTTTAATGTTAGGATTATGTTATCAGGCAGATGTATCTGGGCGAGCCTGTGGCAACTTCTCTCCCAGGTTTCCATGCAACACATTTGGCCCAGGTGGCTTTATTTTGCAAACTGCAGCGACTCAGAGACTCAGAGGCTACCAGCTGGCACATGACAGAGCACATCAGCAGTTTTATACCACCAGCAGCTGCAGTACATGCTGAAATACAGTTACTATGTATATCACAGCAAAACTACAAACTATGGATTATATCTTACAAAAGGGAAAGTGCAAGAGCTAGAACAACATCAGCACAAAGGATACAAATGTCCCTCCTTATAAAGAAGCAACAGTACTAGTCTGCAGTTCATATAGCCGTGTTTATTTCTAGTCACCTTTGGACCATTGTAACAGTCAGTGCATCCCAGCTGAACCTGTTGATGGATCATATTTGGCTCTCTTTGCTGAAAAAGCACTATTGAAATGCATTTATTTGTCCAAAACATAACTAAGAAGATCCACATTTTAAAATTTTATTTGCAAAACACAGAAATTTGCATGACTTAAATGTTACTACCAACAACAAAACAATGAAAACAAATCACATGATACAACTCTGCAAGGTGGATATATGATTGTTTGCAAGAAGGAACAGGGAACTAATCTGCAGTTTTCACCACTGACCTCGGATCAGATGCTGTCTCTTCCTGAAGTAGGTGATCTTGGAGGTGTAGTCGTTATAGACGGAGTTCATGCCACGGTTCTCCAGCCAGTGCGCCGTGGCCACCCCTCTGCCCTGCACCCTCATGGAGTGCACTCTGGTGTCCCTGCGGAGCTCCAGGACCACCTGGCCAGACACCACCTCCCCCCCGGTGAACGCTGCATCAGCCGGACCATCCAGCTCCAGCGTGAAAGACTTAATGGAGCTTAACGTCATTCCTGAGTGCAGACAAGAAAACCATGAAACAACACATAACCGTGGTGTACAGTAACGTTAGAAGTGTGAAGAACTGATTTTCAGGTGTTGAAAACCAAAGCAGAGCCAGGAGGCACAAATTATTTAAGCGTCATCAATTATTTATGGCTTGTTTGGACACGAGGAGACCCCTACAGAAACAAATGACTGTATTCGTTTTTTACATAATTTTGTGCAGTGTTTCTGGACCGCCTTTAAACGTACTCTCGCCATTCAATAGAAACCTTAATTATTATTTATCGTTTCAGTTATATATCTCGGGATCTTTAGGGTGGGGTTGGGAGGTTCTGCGCTGGGTCCCTGACATCCCAGGGTCAGCCCTGCCAGTAGATACTGTCCTGAAGCCTGGTGTTTGTTTTTAAAACACCTATTAGAAATGTTTAATCACATATGATAATAATACAGTTTTCTCTTACAATAGCTATTAAACACTACTAAACAAAGTAGTGATTAAAACTACAGTATATATTAACGTTTTTTGCTCAACTTTACAATGTCATGCTTTCATTTAACCAACACACAAACAAATTATCTTTTCATGACTCCTAAACAAAATCGGTGAGACTGTTTGGTCTGCTCATTGAAACACACTCACATATAAGGTCAAATAACAGAAATTACACTTTCTATCACCAAAATTTAAATAATACTGTAATCTTAGATGACTGTCACGATTCTACCGCCCGGAAAAGTAGATCTGTTCATGCAGTTCTTGGTAATTCTTTACTGTGGGTCTAATATTGTTTACTATTCCCGTTATGCGGGATGTTTAACGCACATTTTATAAACGGTTAATTCAGGTCTCAGCCAATCAGGATCGGGAATCGGGACTGCGTTTTAAAAAAGAAAATACGAGATGATGTTTTAGAAAGCCTCAAACTCACCTGTAGTTTAGGGAGCGGCGGAGAGAGGAAGTTCAGAGCAGAAGGCGAAATTCACGGCAGAAAAGATCAAACTGTGAGGGCACCCCGACTGGACGTTCAATGGAAGCCCGGCTTTATAAACGGTGGCAGGTTTAAACGCCCATAAACACAGCAGCTCTCTGTTTTACACCAATGACAAAGCGCACATGCGAGTCACCCCCGCCCACTCTACCACGAGGAGGAGGAGGAGGAGGAGGTGGGGGAAGACCGCGTGGACTGTTTGTAGGTCAAGTAAGGGAAAAAAATATTTTCCGAGTTTCCTTTTAAAAATGAAACTGTATGTAGCGTATTTCACCCGTCCGTTTTTGTCGTTTACTGGTGTATTTCCTCTCATTCACAGACACGAAGACGCACAGAATACTTAACAGTAAAATTTGTGTTTTGTTGTCGGATCCAGGCTTTTATTTTGAAATTAGCATGTGCCTCTCAGCTAAATGTAGATAGGCTTTTATTTTGAAAGTAGGCATATCCTTCATCTTGTGGCCCTGGCGTGTAGTGGGGGTCAGTAGACGCTAAACAAAAAATGTTTTTTCATTCTTAAATCACTTGAGTGTTTTCTCCTTCATTTTTATTATAATTAGAAACAGAAAAACACCAGTACAGAACACACAAGTATGATGAGATAAATATTAGCCTATTTCACAAAGTAAGACAAAAACCATGCAAAAGAAGAAACATTTTTACAAGTAAATGAAAATGAGAACCAAAACAAAATGTAATATAAAAAAACATTTAAAAGGAGAGTTCTGATTCACTTCAGTAAATTGTGGTTTCTGTAGTTGTTTAAAGTCATATGCCTCAGCAGTGGAGGTAGTCTCATGACCACCATGTCACATGTTGGCCTAAACTTAAGTTTATGACATGATCACATCACTAAAGCAGTTGTCTTTGTAAAACATCTTCAGTTGTAAACTTTTTCAGGAGTTTACATTTTAATAAAACCTCATATATGATGAATGAGTGAATCAGATAAGCAGAGAATTCACTAAGCCATAAGCTGACTTTGTGCCCTATAGTGTCTGCAGAGATATTTGCATGTATTGTGCTCAGATGTCAACAACAGTGTCATTCAAATTAGCAAGGTCACAGGTGTGACCTGAGCAGGACCTGCTACCTGCTCACTCATTAATGTGGACTGTTTTTAAATGACTGGGTGAAAAAAATGCCAAACATGATGTATGAATTCTGTCTGAAAATTCACCTGTATGTGGCAAGTCTCTGGCAAAATGAAACAAGCACTGTGTCTATTCTGGAGTGTAATCTGCTATTAAAACATGTTCTTGCATCTGTACCCCACGGACCTGAACCTGGACTTATTGGACAGTTAACATTCCAGTCCATACCTGGACTGTTGTTGTCTGGGCAGGTTGATGAACTCCAGATTCAGTTTATTTACATCTGCTTGCCTGCCAAATTTTTATCAGGAGAACCTGCATCTCAGGGTCAAGGCTGTGTTATTGCTACAACATAGATTGTTTTTACAGAGTTTTGTGGTCAATCATGTGAAACAGACGCTAACCTTCTTCTTAGCGGTTTAGCATTGACAGTGTAAACAGGCTGGAAGTAGGACAGTCAAGTTCGAGGCTGCTCCCCTCCCTGGCCTAAATGTGACAGGCGAGGCTATAAGGTTTATGTTTAAGCCACCTAACTGCTAAAGCTGCACTTGCACACTGCTTCAACATTTCACACTCTGATGGCCTCTGTCTTATTCTGGGTAAAGGTTTAGTTATTTATCATTCAAGGAAGATTATGAACATTCTTACGCAGTTGATTGAATAATACATAAACTCTGACAGATGATGTGACGGCGTGGGCTTTGGTTGGATGCATGTTTGAAATTTGAAAGAATTTTTAGTTCAAATGAGCTGAATTTCAAGACTCAGGGTATTCTCAAGGGTTTAAGTTCCACACATGCTGCACCTCTTCTGTTGGGGTGGTTGAAAAGGATTCTGGGAAATGTAGGAACCATTAACCCCAGGAGTTCAAGGGGTTTATTGCATGTCATTTATTTATAAAACACACACAAATATGCCACGTGTCAACACAGTCTCATTACAGTCACTTATTAAAAACATTAATTCCTTTAGAAATCTGTTTAAATCAAGTGATAGTCGTTAGTTTTCATTTTTCCTTTTACTCACTCAGTCATAAAGGAATTCATTCTCAGCTGATAATGGGATCTAGAGGCCCTGTAAGTCACACAGAGAAGCTGAATATAACCAATACTATGATTCATTTGCAGAATTTTGAAAATGTTACAGTGAGAGCACAGTATATTTGATTATAACAGGTGCCCTTTGAACAGAACCTGGTCTTTGTAGCAATAACTAATGTCTGACCTTCAGAAATAGGCTGCATAATTTGTTAGTGTTCTGTCTGTACAGCTACTGTACGTACTGTAGGTGCCCATGTTGTGTGCTATACAGAGTCTGCTGTCATTGCTGCTGATTCACAAAAGGTCTCAGCAGCATTTTTAGAAACTGAAACTACAAAATCAGGGAAAAAATGTTTTGATTTGACTTTTTATCTTTTAATACGAGCTGGCCATGAACGAGCCGGTGGCCAAGTTGTGATTCTCAGTCACTTCATGACAAAATGAGACAAGTATTGACTGTTGGCAGGGCACTGCAGGGTCAAAGGTTTGGCTGTGTATACTTCACTGTGAGTGGTGCGGAAGTGCTGTTCGGCCAGTGGAAACCTGATGTGGCTCTAGACAGCAACAAACAATGTAGTCATCATTATATAATATTACAGAGAGAAAAGATGAGAATGGAAAAATAGAGTCAAATGCTATTACCAGCATTTCTGCTAAGTATTATTGCTGCCATTATGACACTATTAAAATTGTAACAGTAAAGTGGAGAATGTAACCATTATTTTTGAGTGTATCTCCTGATCTCTCACCCTCTGCTGTGACAGACAAGGTGTCTGTTTGCGGGCCTTGAAAGGGAGGAAGTGAGCCTTGGAGGTGCTGAGGGTCAGCGCCGGTTCTGCCAGACAGATTAAACATATTTTAATACCTACACATATCTCCCTTTAAACACAAACAGGGACCAATCCATCACCTGATCCACTCAGTATCTTGCATGGCAGCTGGATGGCTGGTCTGGCCCGCTCTCCCTCCTGTTTGCCATAGTGTTCTTTGGTCGTGGTCGTGTAGTACTGGCCTGACAGACGGTGTGGGCTGAACTGTACGTTGCTTTTGGTCATCAGTTCAGGCCCAGGGGCATACACTGGATGCTCTGTGTGGTTGAGCTATCGAGAAGAACACGAAAATGATTGATTTACTGCATGAAACTTATCATAAACTTAATCAAAATCGGCTCTACACTCTATTGGAAAATGTGTTCAAAGGTCACTTTTATTGTTATTTATACATATTACAAAAATTAACTAAGTAGAAGGTCTCTTATCTCACTTCAGAGAAGGAGATTCTGGTGGTGGTGACTGACATCCTCTCTTTGTTGCGACTCATATCAGTGTCCCCCTTGGGAAAGGAACTGTACTGTTGGGTCCCCCTTGTCAGAACAACTGGATCTCCTGGGGAATAAAACAAGCAGACTCATCCAGACAAGATAGCTGCAATCAAAATAATAGAGTAATGCTTTGATTGTTCTGATTGGTTTGGGATCAAAGTAAGATAAAGGCAAATCCCAGTACACAGACTGTGAATTGTACAGTGATGTAAAGTCTAAGTCATCTAGAAACTGTGTTTTTGACAGTTTTACTAAAAGAGCTCAATATAGTTTCCTCAAAAATAAACAGTAGAAAAGATAGATGAATTGGTTTATGTAAACATGGAGACCCATTTTGAGGCCTCCTGTTGTTTGAAGGTCCCTAAGCAGCTACTTCACTTACTAATAGCTTGGGCTGTTGCTGAATGAGTTAAAAGTCTTCACCATGGGAAATTTATCATAAAATTTGTATTTTTACTAAGCATTGCAGAAAACACTCACCAATCTTGTGATAACAAAAAGCTTCTTTGGATGTGGACGACCATGGGGCCTTAGAGAAATTTCCAAGGTTGAGCTTCAAACGGTGTTTCACCACAGGTTGACTGTATCAAAAACACAAATATTTGCTTTTATTGCATTTGTGTGGGGATAATTTCAATACCAGATAATGTGAGCTTTGTGACAAGTATATTTAGATTTTTTGAGACCTTTGAGTCAATATAATGTCAATTTGACAACCAAGACAGGCCCACATCCATGAAAGAGATCTGAATGGAAACACCTGGTCCTACAGCCACAGTTTTCTCTGTTGTTTGACATCTCTGTGTGTAGGATGTACACCAAGTCACGTGGTGGGAGTGTTTGTCAGTGAGGCAGAAAAGCTACAGACCTGCAGGGAGTGGGTCGGCTGAATGACGCAGCATGGGTTGTCTCTCGTTCTACAATCTTCACAGGATCACCCATAGACACTGATGAGGGCTTGAAGAAAGGCATCATAAAAACAATGACAGTCACGGTCTTGTGCTGATAACACTCATTTCATGGAAAGCGCCTTAAAAAGGTCAGTACCCTTGCCACTGTTGTGTCTACTTAAAGCTGACTGTGCTGGTACTCCAGGTCATAGTGTATCTGTATAGTGAGAAAATGGCTTCTCTGTAACTGCTGAGTAGCTAAGAACTGTCCTAGTTTTTTTTTTTTTTTTTAAACATATTAACTAACCACTTTAGGGTTGTTCCTAAATCTACTCATGTGCTATGACTTCACCAGTGACAGTACACCATCAGATGTAAACCTGTCCTGTATTCAAAAGTATACTGTATACTAAAGTAAAATTACACAAGTATCTGCTAAATATACTTTAAGTATCACAAATAAAAGTACTCTCTGCAGCTCATAGGCTGCTGTCAGCGTTAGATTATTATCAATCAATTTATCAGAGAATAATGAGAGGCATTTCAGTGTTGTAGATAATCTAGGGTGAACTCATTCTTCCTATTATATATACTGTTAGTTTGTTGAATCTGTAAAAAATGATGATAATTTATATGTTGATCATGTTGATGAAATATTCTTTGTTACGTTTCACCACTGTTTGGTGTATTTGGACTTTCTGGTGCGATACTTAAGCTCAGCATTATCCATGTTTATAATTAAATATTTCAGCCATGTAGTGTTCAGTTGAAATAATAATAACCAAAAGCTGCTGCTGCTGCTGCTGTGTTACCTTGTCCATAAGTTGAGCAGCTTGGCTCCAGGCTCCCTGGAAGCTGTCTTTGTACTGGGAGATGATGTTGCGGTGGCACCCATCCCCTTTTATTGTGGGAAAGCCCTCCTCTACAGAGAAACACATCATTTTTAATATTTAAATCTTATTACACAGTACTCTTTGCAGGATTCAGAGATACACCCTCACACAGATTCCTTCACTGTTATTCATTACAAGGCAATGATGTCGTAATCCTGACTGTTTTTAGAAATGTTTACTCCTTAAAGGTTAATTCCCAACCAAATTAAATGAATGAATGAATGAATTCATGTCAATCATATATGGCTTACTGTTGAGGTCATAATCTAATATGAGTTTATAGTTTTGCTCAGAAAATGCAGTAAAAGAATCTGGTTAAAATTAATGATGTTGTCACTTACCTAGATGTTTAACTGTGGGTTTTATAACAGGAGAACCATGGTGTAGAGTGAAGGTGGCTTTGTTGGTGCTTTCTGGAAATTTTTCCTCCTGCTCGATCTTCTTGATCGCCTCTGTTAGTCTGAAGGGGGTGGGAGGTGCCTGGAAGGGCTGGGGCTGGAATTTCTGGGACTGGGTTGTAAGGAAGCTGGAAGCTGCCTCCCCAGGGTCTGTTTGCATCTTAAAGTTGGTGCAAAGCTTGGCCCATCGTGGCGTGCGGGTTATCTGTGGCAGTGGGTGACGGTGGTAGGAAGCTGTGGCCTCTGACAGGTATTCCTTAATGTGCCTCAAGTCCCTGTGGTCCACCTGGGCTGTGATGGCTGGAGGAACAGGTTCTACTTTCTTGGAAGAACAAGGCTGGAAGTCCTCCTTGAAACGGGTTGAATATACATCTGGATTGTTCTTGTCCAGAAATGGGATGTTGGTAAACACGAGGTACTCAACAGGACAGGCTGGAATCAGTGTTTTCACCAATGCAGTCATGTTGGATTCCACCGGTGTCGTCCTTATGTTACTTTAACTCTTTGGTTAAGCCAGCCATCTTCCTCTGAAGCAGGTGAAAAATGCTACAATGCCTCACCATGGAAACGTCTGTGCTGTGGAACATGATGATGTTGATACTGTTGCTGCTCCTGCAGAGAAACAAATGCACGCCATGGTGTCCTATTACCAGGCCCAACGTAAAGAATGGACACATAAAACTATTCAATTGTAACATTTAACAAGACAGCACACAAACCAGAACTCATCCTAAAGCATGGTCAGTTCTACATCATGCTACAGCAGCAGTTTCTGGGGGATTATTTTACACACATTTTGTAGAGGGCATTTTTGCCTATGACAGTGTTTTCTCTATGGAATTCGGGTTATTAGCTATGTATCCAACCCCCAACCTGGAGAAGTGGATTGCACTCTGTCAGGCCTTAGTAAGTAGAGTTTTTGTGATCTGTGCAGTGTCTTATCTTTTTATATACAGTCTATGGTGACTTAAATTCATTAAACCTGTCATCCGTTCACATTTATTTACTTCTTCAAGGCTCTAACTGTCTCAGTGTGGTAAATCCTCATCATGTAGAATATCACGGATGGTCATATGTAATCAAGCGGGACCTGCAGTTCCTCCACCTGAAGAACAGTGAAGGACTGTTCAATAAATTGAGTAAAAAAGTATATCTCAGACCCTTAAAACAACTATCAGGAGCAATAAAGCTGCTGTAACTAATCACAGTATATATGTTACAGGAGCATGCTCATTAGTGTGGCTTTTACAAATTACAGGTGGCTCATGTCCAGTTTGTCAGAAAACAGCCACAAATAAAGGAGTTTCACCTTCAGCTTTCATGTGCTGATGATGCATCTGGCGCATGCATCCGTCTTTACCATAGACAGTACAGTCTATGGTTATGTCATGTACGGTCTTGTTTTTTAAGACCAACCAGAGGCGAATGCTAGGCGAACCAGAATCGGCCGGCCAATCAAGCTTTTTTCTTGCTAATGTTAGCTAACCTATGCTGCCATTGGCTGTGTCTCGTCGTTGGCCACGCCCTACTGGGAGGAGCGCAGAGAGGCAGAGAGGGGAAGTCGGAAAATAGATTTAAACCAAGTTTGAACCGGTGCATCAGTTTGTCAGTACTGTGAGAAAACGTCCTCAAGGAAGAGGTCCGAATGCTTAAACACTCACACTTAAACTCTGGAGCTGCTTTTTGTCGAACACGAGTGAGACTGGACGCTGAACACACCTGCGGCGTGAAGGTAAGGCAAACAGCGGCTAACGTTAGCATTAATGTTATTAGAGAGCTTTAGCATTAGAAGCGAGCGTTAGCATTAGCATTACCTTATCATTTAATTCTATTATCAGTCGTTTTTATCGCCTGGGTCAGAGTGTTTTTGTGTTTCTGTGACCGAGGCGTCCCTAACATGAGTTGTGGGCACCTAACATGGATGAATGGTTTCATGATGGGCTCTTGATAAACTGTGAAAGTCCTTGTTTGTATTTGTTGTCACGTAACAGTTGTTCTACATATGGGTGTTAGCATTAGCATTAGTGGCGAGCGTTAGCATCAGCCTTATCTTTAAATCGTGCCTTTTTGTCGTCGTTTTTGCTTGCTATGGCTAAAGTGTTTTTGTGCTCCAGCATTTTATGGGAGATTATTACATCAATGGAATCATTTTGTGCTGGTACTGCGTCGCTTTGTGTCTGTTGCTGGCTGTTTTTATATCTACCCATGGTCAGCTTCTTTGGGGTTGTTTTGCATCGTATTGTGTCTTTGTAGTTATGTGTCTGCCTGGCCATTTAATGTTTCATTGTGGCCATTTTGTGTTTCAGTGTGGTAGTTAAGCATTCTGTTGTGATCGCTTTGCGACTCAGTTTTTTTGCCTCTTTGTCTTTCTTTAGCTTTGTGGTAGTAAACTGTCCATAGCTATCCACTCGTCCCCTGTTGCATATATTATTGATTAGAAATCTGTTTTTGGTGATCCGAGACTTTACTGAGCTCAGGTCTGAGTTAAGTACAAGCTTAAATACTAGATTCAAACTCTGTGCTCCTCCACAAGTTTTAAGACAAAAGAATAGGTCACAATGTAGAACCTGAAATATTTTAAAAATTGCTTTTCTCTCTGAGATCAATAAAGTCATATTCTAGTAACATAATTAATTTATTCACCTCAAAGTGTGATAGTCAAGGTTCTAGTGTTTTCAGTGTTGTATTCTTCTACACTGTTCAAGTTTTCGAGGTGAATTATTCTTTATTAATAACATTATTTGTTTTTCTACCGTTGTACTTGTGTTTTCCAGGTTTACTCTTTGAGCTGCTACAGCCTGGACAGAAACACCAGCTCTCACCTTACAAACCAAACAGGTATGTGTCCTAAAGATTTATCCAGTCTGAAAAAAATGTGTTTGTTAGCTGAATTACTAATGCTAGTAAGTGTTATTTAAATCTAGTAAGTGTTATTAAGTGTTATTGTTTAAATCCTTGATATTTAATGAGCTTGATATTGAATATAATAATATCTGATTGATCATGTCTATAAATTGCCAGAAAATAGTACTAGATATAATAATTTTAAAAAACGCAAAATAGTCGTCAGGTAGTTTTCTGCCTGTGGACGTAAGTATAAATATAAATAGCACAAGTTAAAATACTGCTTTCAAAATTTTATTGAAGTGAAAGTTTTTATTACGCAATTCACAGTAATATACATGATTATCCCAGAGATTAGTTGACAGACAACTAACATAGAAATTTAAAATAATCATACAAGTTAATGTTTCCCAAATATTTATTGTTATTGATTCTTAAAGATGTGATGCTTTTTTCTTGTCATGTGTGACAGTAAACAGCCCATTTTCTGAGACACTCCTCAAATCTTTGTTAAGTGTTCTGGCTCAGCTGTAATGTTGTATATTTATCTGTGTTTTCATGATTAAACATAGGTAGTAGTGTATTGATAATTTTTCTTTATATGTTTCTCTTTGATTCCTTCCAGGCGTCACCACCACTGTAACCCAACCGGTCGAGGCAGATGGCCGCCCACCCTGAGTCCAGTTCTGCTCGAGGTTTCTGCCTCTTAAAAGGAAGTTTTTCCTTGCCACTGTCACCTAGTGCTTGCTCATGGTGGGATTTGTTGGGTCTCTCTCTATATCTTCGTATAAAGAAGTTCTTTGAGACCAGGTCAGCGGCCTGCAGGTAATTCACAAACAGCTCTACATCAACTGCCAACACAGAGCACTGACATTAAATGATATGTCTTCAGTAATTGATCTGAAGTCTGAATAGTTTGATTTGTCACAAAAGACTTAACTCATTATTAATTTATTTATATAATTCATGAACGTGCAGTTCAAAGAAAACAACAAATTTAAACATTAGCTCTCTGTCTCTCTCCCTTGCTCTTTTTTTCTCTAATTCTCACGCTTTCTCTCTTTCTGTTTCCTTTCCCCTCTCTTTCTGCCTCCAAGCAAATATTTGACATTCTTGGTTTAAAAAAATATGTATCAGAATAGTTGTCAATGTTTTGTCTGTGGACAAATTGGCTGTAGCTCTAATCACCTCCTCACCAAACAATATCAGTCACATTAGAACCAACAAATGCTATATTTTCCGTCTTGGACTTATATTGTTAATGATCAGTCAAAATGGTTAACTTTAGTTTGATTGTACATAACACATACAACACAAGTTAAAATCCTGCATTCAAAAATTGATTTAACTGATAGTGTTTATTTTTGTTGTGCAGTTCACCGTAACATACATGATTGCTTCAGTGATTAGTTGATAGACACACAATTAATAATCATTTTACTTTTCCCCAAATATTTGTTGTTGGTGGTTCTTCAGGAGGTGATGAGGGCTTGACAGTGCGACCATTTAACTTGCATCCATGCAAACTGTAAAATGTATTAAGGAGCACATGTGCGAATAAAAAGTAATACAAAATTAAGCCCAGTGTTTCCCCTACCATTGTCTTTGCAGGGCGGGCCATTTGCAATGTTGTGGTTCAGCTGTAATGTTGAATATTTTCCTGTGTTTTCATGGTTAAACTGTTGATGAGGAACAGATAGTACCATATTGATCATTTTCCTTTGTATGTTTCTCTTTGATTGTCTCCAGGTGACACTACTTTGTCCACGACATCATCCACAATCAACAAAAACATCGTCCGTGATTGCAGAGACATGATCCATGATCGGAGAGACATTGTTGAGGATGAGGGAGGCATTATCCACAATCAGAGACATTGTTCACAATCGCAGAGACCTTATCAGACATTGCCTGTGATTCGCAGAGACATGGGCATAAGTTGGTAGTGACTGAGTTCCCCGATTTGAAGACATCATCTGTGTTCAGAGAGACATTGTCGATGATCAAACAGACACTGTCTAAAATCTCAGAGACATTGTCCACGATCACAAAGACATGTCAATGATTGCAGAGTGCAGTGATCCATTTTTTGACCATTTTTGACACCTTAATATACTATATTATTTGAGGGTTTTTGATACCTCTTAATACTATGACATTTTTTGACCATTTTTGATGCCTTATACTACATATTGTTTTTATACCATTTTTGACACCTTACTATACTATGACATTTTTTGTTTTTTACACCCTACTATAACATTTTTTGACCATTTTTGATGCCATACTATACTATGAAAAATTTTTAACCATTTTTGATACCTTACTATACTATGACATTTTTTTATGGTTTTTGATGCCTACCTATATTATGACATATGATCTTAAAGCAGCCATCTTACCTTTGTTTTCCACAGACACACATATTCACACACTCCATGCCTCTTCTCAGTGTTGTTGTTTGTGACTTAGGCTAGATTTTGAGTTTGACATTTCATGTTGGTGTTTTGTGATTTCATACATTGTTTATACTGTCCTGTTTTTTTTTTTTTTTACATATCATTATATATTATTTTCTATCTTGTTTATATCATGCCTTCTATTTTCGCTGCTGCAACACTGAATTTTCCTGCTGTGAGACCAATAAAGATTTATCTTACTCCTACTCAAATACTTCTGAACACTGAATATTTTGCCAGTCTGCTTAATATTGTATGAAAGTGAATATTATTACAGTCACTTGTGTGTTTTTCAGGAGGTTAGGTTAGGGGTTACAGATTTTAGTAAATAAGCAGCAACAGGTTAGGGTTAGGTTACAGATTTGTGCAACAAGCAGCCAGAGGGGTTAGGGTTAGTTACAGACTAGCCACTTGCAGCCAGGGGTTAGGGTTAGTTACCTAGTTACTTAGTTTTAAGCCTAACCCTAACCCTAACCCTTTTAATTGCAAGCTGCAAATAGAGAATAGTTGGCATTTCTGCATTACAAAACAATTTTTGTGAAATTCATTTGAAAATAAACTCAAAAGTTAAGCTGCAAAGCTTTATTGGTTCCGTTTTAAACAACATTCAACAAACAACAGCAAAGATAATGACAGATGTTCTGACCACTTGAAGACACTTTCTTTATTCTCTCGCCTAATACTTAATGAAGATGAGCACATATGAGGATATGCTTACATTTAAAACTCTCTGGAAGGTTTATAAATATTAGACTGCTTTTTGTTGTCCCTTTTATGGTTTTTGATGCCTACCTATATTATGACATATGATCTTAAAGCTGCCATCTTACCTTTGTTTTCCACAGACACACATTCACACACTCCATGCCTCTTCTCAGTGTTGTTGTTTGTGGCTTAGGCTAGATTTTGTGTTTGACATTTCATGCTGGTGTTTGTGATTTCACATTGTTTATACTGTCCTGTTTTTTTTTTTTTTTATACTATTATATATTATTTTCATCCGTTTATATCATGCCTATTTTCGCTGCTGCAACACTGAATTTTCCTGCTGTGAGACCAATAAAGATTTATCTTACTCCTACTCAAATACTTCTGAACACTGAATATTTTGCCAGTCTGCTTAATATTGTATGAAAGTGAATATTTTTAGCCACAGTCACTTGCAGCCAGAGGTTAGGGTTAGGGTTACAGATTTTAGCAACAAGCAGCCAGCAGGTTAGGGTTAGGGTTACAGATTTTAGCAACAAGCAGCCAGAGGTTAGTTAGGGTTACTGATTTTAGCAACAAGCAGCAACAGGTTAGGGTTAGGGTTACAGATTTTAACAACAAGCAGCCAGAGGTTAGGGTTACAGATTTTAGCAACAAGCAGCCAGAGGTTAGGGTTAGGGTTACAGATTTTAGCAACAAGGCAAGAGGTTAGGTTAGGCTACAGATTTTAGCAACAAGCAGTTAGAGGTTAGGGTTAGGTTACAGATTTTAGCCATTTTGTTGTGTTGTACACACGAAGCATTGTTTTAAGCTTCAACCCTAACCCTTTCTAACCCTTTAATTGGTAAGCTGCAAAATAGAGAATAGTTGGTATTTCAATATAAAACAATTTTTGTGAAATTATTTGAAAATAAACTCAAAGTTAAGCTGCAAAGCTTTATTGGTCTGGCTTTTTAAACAACATTCAATAAACTACAGTAAAGATAATGACAGATGTTTGACCACTTGAAGACACTTTCTTTTTATTCTTCTCTACTTCCACATTTAATGTAGTGATGAGTACATATGAGATATGCTATTAAACTCTGAAATATGTTTGGCATTTAATTGCTTTGTTGTCCTCTTCAGGTGATGCAGTCTTCTCCTCCTCCTGCAAAGACAAAACATGTTAGTCACAGAAACTGTCCAAAGCTTCAAGTCCTGAAACTTCAAATGAGCATTTTATTACAAATATTACAAGTATATAATATTTTTTAAAAAGTTTAATTATCCCTTAGCTGCCTATATTGCTGCTATGTTGCTTGCATTTTTCTATTTTTGTTATTTGTAATACTAAAAATTACCTCTTACAGAAAGACTGTGACATTTTCTGACAGTGACACATTGTTGACATTATTTGAGGGTTTTTGATACCTTTCAATACTATGACACTTTTCGACCAGTTTTTATACCTTACCATTTCTGGTTCCTTACTATACTGTGAGACATTTTGATTATTTTTGATGCCACCATTTACTAGGACATTTTAGATGATTTTATTTTTTGACCAATTTCATGCCTTACTATACTATGGTATTTTTGACCATTTTGACATCTTCCTATAATAAATAGACATTTTTTGACCATTTTTGATGCCTTCCTATACTATGACATTTTTTGACCATTTTTGACCTCTTCCTATAATGAAATTTTTTGACCAGTTTTCATGTCTTTCTATAATATGACATTTTTGGACCATTTTTGACACCTTACTATACTATGACATTTTTAGACCGTTTTTGACCATTTTTGACCTATTTTAAAGAGTATGGTCTAGACCTGCTCTATATGAAAAGTGCCTTGAGATGACTTTTGTTGTGATATGGCGCTATATAAATAAAATCGAACTGAAAATTGAACTATACAATAAAATTATTTGACCGTTTTTGACGCCATACTATATTATGACATTTTTTGACCATTTTCGACGCCATACTATACTATGACATTTTTTGACCAATTTCTATGCCATACTATGACATTTTTTCAGCACTTTTGACACCTTCCTATACTATGACATTTTTTACCAATTTTTATGTCTTACTATACTATGGCATTTTTTGACCATTTTTGACCTCTTCCTATAATGAAATTTTTTGACCAATTTTCATGTCTTTCTATAATATGACATTTTGGGACCATTTTTGACGCCTTACTATACCATGACATTTTTTGACGGTTTTTGACGACATGTTATACTATGACATTTTTTGTCGGTTTTTCATGCCTTACTATACGATGACATTTTTAAACCATTTTTCATACCTTATTATACTATTACATTTTTTTTGACTATTTGTGACGCCTTACTATACTATGACGTCTTTGATGACATGTTATACTATGACAGCAGCTGATGCCAGAAATACCAGATAATGTAATAACCAACAAAGTGATGACACGCTAGTCTATTGACTTAAAGTATAATAAAACTCTTAATGTGACTTAGTGCTGTATTATTATATTATTAAAGATAAGATACATGAAATGTTGAAATGGCTGGATATTCATTCATTTTTTGTTCATTTTGTATACCTTACTATACTATGACGTTTTTGATGACATGTTATACTCACGACAGCAGCTGATGCCAGAAATGCCAGATAATGTAATAACCAGTCAAAGTGATGACACGTCAGTCTTATTGGACTTAAAGTATAATAAAATCCTTAATGTGATCAGTGCTGTATTATTATATTATTAAAGTATAAGATATGCTGAAATGCTGAAATGGCTGAGACATTCATTCATTTTTTGACCATTTTTCATACCTTATCATACTATGACATTTTTTGATGACGTTATACTATGACATTTTTTTATGGTTTTTGACGACATGTTATACTATGACATTTTTTAACCATTTTTTCAATTTATTATACTATGACATTTTTTGACTATTTTTGAAGCCTTACTATACTATGATATTTTGATGGTTTAATTACATGTTATACTTATTATATTTTTGGACCATTTTTTCATGTGCCTTATTATACTATGACGCTTTACTTATAACATTTATTTTTGACAAAATGTTATACTATGACATTTTTTGACCATTTTTCATGCCTTACTATACTATGACATTTTTTGATGGTTTTTAACAACATGTTATACTATGCCATTTTTTGACCATTTTTCATGCCTTACTATACTACTGACATTTTTGATGACATATTATACTATGACATTTTTTGACTATTTGTCATACCTTATTATACTATGACATTTTTTGACGACATGTTATACTATGACATTTTTTGACCATTTTTCATACCTTACTGTACTATGACATTTTTTGACGGTTTTTCATGCCTTACTATACTATGACATTTTTTGATGACAGGTTATACTATGACATTTTTTGACCATTTTTCATACCTTATTATACTATGACATTTTTTGATGACATGTTATACTATGACATTTTTTGACCATTTTTGACATCTTCCTATACAATGACATTTTTGACCATTTTTGACATCTTCCTATACAATGACATTTTTTGACCATTTTTGACATCTTCCTATACAATGACATTTTTTGACCATTTTTCATGCCTTACTATACTATGACGTTTACTATAACATTTGGTTTTTGACAAAATGTTATACTATGACATTTTTTGACCATTTTTCATACCTTATTATACTATGACATTTTTTGACGACATGTTATACTATGACATTTTTTGACCATTTTTCATACCTTACTGTACTATGACATTTTTTGACGGTTTTTCATGCCTTACTATACTATGACATTTTTTGATGACAGGTTATACTATGACATTTTTTGACCATTTTTCATACCTTTTATATATACTATGACATTTTTACGACATGTTATTAAGACATTTTTGACCATTAGATATCTTCATACAATGACATTTTTGGACCATTTTTGACATCTTCCTATACAATGACATTTTTTGACCATTTTTGACCTCTTCCTATAATGAAATTTTTTGACCAATTTTCATGTCTTTCTATAATATGACATTTTTGGACCATTTTTGACGCCTTACTATACTATGACATTTCTTGACCAATTTTCATGTCTTTCTATAATATGACATTTTTTGGACCATTTTTGACACCTTACTATACTATGACATTTTTTGATGGTTTTTGACAAAATGTTATACTATGACATTTTTTAACCATTTTTCATACCTTATTATACTATTACATTTTTTTTGACTATTTGTGACGCCTTACTATACTATGACATTTTCTGACGGTTTTTCATGCCTTACTATACTATAACATTTTTTGACCATTTTTCATTCCTTACTATACTATGATATTTTGACCATTTTTAAGTCTTACTATGCTCATGATATTTATTGATGGTTTTTAATCTACATGTTATACTATGACATTTTTTGATGTTTTTTATTAAAATGTTATATCATGACATTATGAATTATTTTCATGCCTTACTATACTATGACATTTTTTGACGACATATACTATGACATTTTTTGACCATTTGTCATACCTTATTATACTATGACATTTTTTGACGACATGTTATACTATGACATTTTTTGACCATTTTTCATACCTTATTATACTATGACATTTTTGATTTTACATGTTATACTTGCTATGACATTTTTTTGACCATTTTGAAGCTTCCATAATACAAGTGACATTTTTGACCATTTTTGCGCCTTACTATACTATGACATTTTTGATGTTTTTTATTGCTATATTATACCAAGGCTATTTTTGACCATTTTGACACCTCGTCAGTTTATGACATTTTTGACGCCTAATATAATATGACATTTTTCTGCAGTTTTTGACAATTACTATGACATTTTAAATGTAAAGGCATTGTAGGAATGCTAAATAACAACAACCTGAGTTTTCTCAAGGTTCTCCCCATCACACAAAGGACACAGCAGTGACTTATGACTGAGTTTTAATGTTAAACAGTTCTATACAAATATAAGGGAACTCATCTCACATCCCATACAAACGCCGGCTCTCTCAAATTCAAAATTTTGTGAAACGACAAAATTAGTCATTTTGACTGCCTAACACCAACAGACATTTTTCCTCTTTCTTGCTTTACCAGTACTTTTGACAGAACGAAACTTGAACTAACTTGGAAGGTTTGAGGTATTTTGAGTCGCATTTGGTGCTGTCAAATAAGCCTGGACACTATGTTGTTTTACAAAAACAATTTTGATAATCCAATGGAAATGAAAGTTTAGCATCACAAGAAGTTGTGTGTTTATTCCAGTTTATGTGGTACCGCATTCTCTAAAAGCTGGCAAGAGATGTTTTAAAAAGGCCTTATTCCAGTGTATTTAAGGAGGAATCAATTCACCAACCTGCTTCAACTATTAATCTATATTTCCTTGAAATCAGCCTTGTTATCTACCAAATAAGGACCATAATCTTTTCTACATTGGAGATGAGATCATGATTCAACACAGGCAGTAGTTAGAAGAGATGTACTAAAGTGTCATGATAGAATTATGATGAATAAATGTCAAGTTATCACCAGATGATGCCCAAACTGTCAGCCTATACAATAATACTGAAGATCTAATTCATTTTCTATTATAAAACTGGGAACACAGCTGCTCACATAGTGCACTTGAAATGACTACATACTCCAAATGATAAGTCAAAACAGAGGCGAGACAATTAGGAGGGAAAAGTTGGGCTTTGTTATAGGACAGTTGTTCGTTCTCTCTCTGTATACACAACCATTACTTAATGAGTTCACACAGTGTTATTGTGTGGTAATTATACACTGGAATAAGGCTTTGTGAAGCTAAGAAGGACATTAACCGTGAGGAGCTCTGTACAAGGAGGAGCCGACGGCTCGTGTATCTTCTTTCATGTTTAAGGTAAGGCTGGTAATGATCCGTTCTAATCATTCATTTGAAGCTATGAGAAAAAACACTCTTGTTGTTAAAATGGAAGAGAATGATGTCATTACCTATAAATTACTTGTATTCTGTTTATGAATAAGCTTTCATCTACATAGAAACTTTATTGCTAATTCAGTTTTACTTGCATGAAGCAGCTGATGCCAGAAATGCAGATAATGTAATAACCAGTCAGCGGATGACACGTCAGTCTTACTGACTGAAGTATAATAAAATCCTTAATGATCAGTGCTGTATTATTATATTATTAGTTACAAGATGCTGAAATGCTGGAAATGCTGAAATATTGAGATTCATTCATTTTTGATCCATTTTTTCATACTCATTATACTATGACATTTTTGATGACATGTTATAATTATGACATTTTTTTTTTTACCATTTTTGAAGCCTTACTATAATATGACATTTTATGTTTTTAACTAATGTTATACTATGACATTTTTGAACTGCTTTTCATACCTTATTATACTATGACATTTTTTTGACTATTTGTGATTTCTTCACTATACTATGCCAATTTTTTGACCATTTTTCATGCCATAATATAATATGACATTTTTTTGATGGTTTTTTGACAAATGTTATACTCATGACATTTTTTTGACCATTTTTGGAAGTCTTACTATACTCATGACATTTATTGATGGTTTTAACGACATGTTATAATATGACATTTTTGATGATACATGTTATACTTCTATGACATTTTGACCATTTTTCATGCCTTATTATACTATGACATTTTTGATGGTTTTATCATGCTATACTATGACATTTTTGATGTTTACTGCTATATATACCATGTCATTTTTGACCATTTTGACAATTCCTCACGATACTAAAGTGACCTTTTTGACGCCTTAATATACCAAGGACATTTTTCTGCAGTTTTAGACACTCATTATGACACTTTTGATGCCTTACTAGCCAGTGTCGGTGTTGGACAGTTGATGTAAAGCTGTTTCAGAATTACCTGGAGGCTCTGTCTTGGTCTGAAAGAACTTCTTCACCGTACAAAGACTCTGTGACCTGAACATCCTGTGGATCGCGGACTACCCCTGTGATCGCGGACAATGTTCCGAGATTTGGACAATGTTCCTGGGCGATCGCGGACTGCGTCTTTGTGATCGTGGATCGGCGTCTCTGAGATCATAGACGCCATCTCGTGGTCATCGACAATGTCCCTGATCGCGGCACGCCGCCAACCGCACCCCTGGCCTCACCGATTCTATCGCAAGGTCCCACGGGCTACGTGGACAATGTCTCTGATCATCGGATAATCTTCTCCCATCTTTGATATAGTCTCTGCGATCATGGACAATGTCTCTGATCGTGGATTAATGTCTCCCCATCCTCAACAATGTCTCTCCGATCATAGGACCAGCCCCATTGTGATGTTGTGGTTTCAAGGGAGACACCCGCAGGAAATCAAAGAGAAACATACAAAGGAAAATGATCAATACACTACTACCTTCCTCATCAACAGTTTGTTTCAAGGAAAACACAAAATAAATATTCAACATTATAAAGCTGAACCAGAACATTAACATTTTTTTATCATTGTTGAATTAATATACTATGATATTTTTGATGTTTACTATATGGTAAATGGATCAGACTTATATAGCGCTTTTTCTAGTCTTTTCACACTTACCAGCGCTTCACTACAGACTTGTCTACCCCATTCACACACATTCATGCTGTTGGCTACGGTATATACAAAGTGCTTTTTCTATGCATCTGCCACACCACTTCACACACATCGGAGGCAATTTGGGGTCTATCTGCCTAAGGATACTTGGCATGCAGACTGGAGGAGCCGCTGGAATCGAACCAACGGAATTTCTGATTGGTGGGCTTACTGCCTCTACCTCCCGGAGCCACAGCCGTCCTAATAATACTACTATGACATTTTAAGCATTTTTGATAGTCGCATTATATCATGACATTAAAATTTTTTTTTTTGATGTCTTACTATATTATGACATTTTTTAACATTTTGAAGCCTTACTACAGTGCTCTGTGTTGACAGTTGATGTAAAGTTGTTTCAGAATTACCCGAGGCTCTGTCTTGGTCTGAAAGAACTCTTCATTGTAATGGAAGACCTCTGTGATCTTGGACTACATCTCTGTGGATCGTGGACTACGCCTCTGTGATCGCGGACAGTGTCTCTGAGATTATGGACACGTCTCTGCGATCATGGACTATGTCTTTGGTGATTGGGGATTTATGTCTCTAGGATTATAGACGCTGTCTGGGACACGATAATGTCCCTTGATCGCGGTAATGCTGTCAACTGCGACCCCGCCTCCGCCTCGAACATTCCCATCGCAAGGTCTCTACGGCTATGGACAATGTCCTGATCACGGATAACGCCTCCTATCTTTGACAAGGTCTCGCATCATGGACAATGTCTCTGGATCGGGATTTATGTCCTCTATCCTCAACAATGTTCGACCATGGACCATGTCTCGCGATCGTGACTCATATCTCTGCGTATCATGATCATCAAGGGACAAAGAAGGACAGTCTTCTGAACGCTGCAATGCCAATTTACTAGGGACCAAGTCATCGAGTCATGGACAATGTCTCTGATCGCGGACAATGCCTCCCTCATCCTCAATGTCTCTGATTGTGACTTATGTCGTGACCAAGTGGTGACACCGAGGAAATCAAAGAGAAACATACAAAAGAAAAACATGATCAATGTACTACTACCTATTCCTGCATTTGAAGAAGTTGTGAATCCAAGGAAAACACAGAAAATAAAACTGCAGCTGAAATATATTGATGAATAAAAACATTTTTGCGCCTTTATAACATTATGATAGTTTTTGTGGCCTTACTTGATGTAAAGTTGCTTTTTGAATTATCTGAGGCCTCTGTCCTGGTCCCAAGAACTTTCTATTGCACAGTCCTACCTGGAGCAGTGTCTCTGAGATTATGGAAAGTCTCGTGATCGCGACAAGGTTCGGTGATCATCGTGGGATTTATGTCTCTTGAGATCATAGACGCCGCAGTTCCCAGATCATTAACAAGTCTGATGGATCGCGGCCGCGCCGGGCCGGGAATCAGGAACCACAGTGGTCTCTAATTGATTCTGCGCAGGAGCTCTACGAAGCATGGGACAATGTCTCTGATCACGGATATGCCTCTCTCATCTTTTGACAAGGTCTCATGATCATGGACAATGTCTCTGATCATGGACAATGTCTCCTATCCTCAATAATGTCTCTGATCATGGAGACCATGTCTCTGCAATCATGGACGACGTCTCTGCAAACGCTGCATAATGTCTCTGATTATGGATAATGCCTTCTGCAATCATCGTATAATGTCTCTCTGAACGCTAATGTCCTCTCTTATTGGGGACCAAGTCACCATGAGTCATGGACAATGTCTCTCTATTCTCAATACTGTCTCTCCGACGGACGATAGTCTTGGGTACTGCAGACAGATGTCGACGTATGGTGACACCTGGAGGAAATCAAAGACAAACATACAAAAGGAAATGATCAATATACACTCAATACTACCTATTCCTATCAATAAGTTTTAACCATGAAAACACAGAAAAAATAACATTGTTGTGCTGAAAACAGAAATATCTACCAAAATATTTTTTATGGCTCTACAACACTGTGGCGGCTTTTTTTTTTTTTGTTTGTTTTATTTTTACATTTTTAACCATATACTCATAACATTTTGATAATACTATAATGTGACATTACTTCATTTCAATACTAATATCGCCTGCATTTGCTCACATTACAGACTTTACCATTATATATATTACTTTTCGATTAGGGTCTGCTTATTGGAATCTGCTCAGATTTTTAGGGCCTGAAAACCACCAGGCTAAAGGCAATATTCAAAAGATCCTGCATTGGGCTTAAGTTATATTTTATGTGGAAGAAATTTCACATCTATAATATGGCTAGATGTACAATAAATCCTCCTGACAAGCCAAGGATCATAAAACAACAGGGAAGTCAGCCATTTTGACTTCTACTGACACAAATTTTGCCTATTTTTCGCTAGCCTAGATACATTGTATTTGAACAACTCTTCCGAGATTTAATCTCTGCAAACTCAGTTAGTATGCTGTTACCGCCTTTGTGATTAAAAAGTTAAAGTCTGAGTTTACGCCAAATTCTGTATACAGTAATCGCTTGGAGACCAGGTATAAAGCACCTAGGCACAGAGACAATATAAATACAAAATGACCACAAATAGAGACAAAATGACGATAACGATATTGATAGGACCGTTATAAACGGAGTTAAAACCACTGTACGGAACAACACGGGGGTTCACAAAGAGGTGCAAGAGAATGGGTAAAGTGACAAGTATGCACATGGACTTTAAATTGGAGAACATCAAGAGCTTCTTGTGTTTTCATCATTCACAGAGGTCCATAACTCATGTCAGGGACGCCGTCATGGAAACACAAACGCACTCTTAACACGCCGACAAAAACATTAAAAGAGATACACGCTGCCAACACTCTCCGCTAACACAAATGCTAACGCCAGGCCGCTAGCCAGTTAGCCCGTAGCTCACCTCTCGCCGCAGGTGTGTTCAGCTCCTGTTCTCACTTGTGTTCGATAAAAACATAGGCAGGCTGCACGCCCTGTGAAGCAACACAGATATACATACACACACAGAGGGGAGAGATGAGGGACACAGAGATGAGATGGGAACTTGTATCCCTTTCACAGACTTTTAAAACTACTGGTGACCAAGGTGTTGACTTTAAACACATTCTTCTGCTTGGAGACCATTATACGTACTTTCTTAAACTTTTTTTAAATTTTATTTTAGTGTGTAAGACATTTGTTTAGGGGTGCACTTGCCCTCCTTGCCCCCTGCGTAGAGCCGATCCTGAACTTGCCAGCAGAAAAAGGAATAGAGAGTATATATATATATATATATATATATATATATATATATATATATATATATATAGTAAAGGTTTGCTTTTAATCAAAAAAATAATTATTAGATTAGTAACAATGAGTATTTGTTGATGGCAGTCTGATTGTTATTTTGGAGGGGGGCATACTTCCCTTTTGAAGTCTTATGTATAATCCCACATTTTAGTATACTAATTCAAACTGTTGGAAAGCATTTCAATTTGTAATATATATGGCCTTTAAGAGTTGCTATCAAAAGGCCGGTTAGATATAAGATATTGTAAGGATGTATGTATTGGAATATAAAGTAGTTTACATATTAATGCAATTAATTTAAAGTTAAAATAATGATACACTACATCCTTCGCATAACCTCTACGCTTGCACACTGTTGTGTCTACAGTGTAGCTCAAGATCATCATGATACAACAGAAATAGTCAAACCATTTCTTACCGTGTTCAGCACAGAAATGTGCTGCATCTTGTAATCATTATATTATCTTATACCAAACTTCAGCCTATAAATGTGATTTTACACCTCTCTTAGTCATTACAATTTCATTTCTTTAACTGTAAACAAGGCTGTTGAATTTGAGCGTCAACTTTTAGAGAACTATACTGGCCGCTGTCGCCCCATCTCTACAGGGAATACAATTCTGGAATAATAATGATGGAGAAGAAACACAACTGTTCTGTTTAATGCGTTTGCAGGATCATACGCAAAAGTGTGCTGTTCCTGTGGTTTGTCAACTGACAGGCAAAGTAAATTATGCGGTGTGAAGTCGCAAAATATCGTTTTTATTTCCACAGGCCTCCTAATTAGAAAATGGTGTAAGAAGTACTTGACCTTTTTACGCAAAGAAAGTAGTGATACAGTGTAATAAATTTTGTTACTTATTTTAAGCAATAAATTCATTGTATAGTATATCACCTTTCTTCAAAGAGAAAAATGTAAGAGCAAAAAAAAAAACACTGATGATTTTGATGCTGAGGGAAACCGGCAGAAGGAATGACGTATTTTACCGCCAGCTTCTTCCGCCTTTTCGTTGAGGCCCAAGTAAGGGCCGGTGGGGCACGTCGGTCCAGTTAATATTTGATGGTTTTTGTCGATGTCTGAGTTATTAAACGCGGTTAAATCACAACATTGTTAGTCTCATATCAGCAGCAATAGGGCATTAGGTATTACTGGCCCAGTTCCGAGGCAAAAACAGAGAAACCTGTGACAGAGTTCCGCTAGCGGTACGGGGCATGGCGAGGCTCCCCACCTGAGTGCACTGGCGGCTAAGACATAGTGCAGCACACTGACAAAATATTCGTACGGGCTTTCAAAATCTGGTATAATAGTTTAGAAATCCAAATGTGGCTTTACTACTGTCGGCTTATATCTAGTATGATTGGCCTTTCTGTTATCACCTCGTTAATCTGTGGTCTTAGAGCTTAGCTGCTGGAACCTGGAGCTAACGTCAGTTTTTCTTCTCAGCCGCAAACATGCAGATCTTCGTGAAGACGTTGATGGGGGAAGCAAGACTCATCACCTCTGAGGTTGAGCCCAGCGACACTCATCGAAAATGTCAAAGCTAAGATCCAGACAGACATACCACCTTGTCTAATAAATCTTATATTTTGCTGTGAATTGTTCAAATTGCAAGATATCGCCTTAAGTGTAAGCAAATGCAAATTGGCTTGACAAGGTCATTGTGTTTGTAGGAATTTCTGACCAGCAGTGTCTGATTTTCGCTGGGGCAAGCAGCTGGAGGATGGATGACACCGTCCGACTACAACATCCAGAAAGGTAACGGCTCATTTAAATCAAGGCCAGATGGGCTGCATATGTGTCTACTGTCACAGTGAAACATAGATGTTTATTTTCATAAACTGAAATAGATTAATACATAGTATTCAATAAGCAATACAGAGGTCATCTAGAAATTTTAAAGATGATGTACTCAAAGTGTGCTCTACATTTAGAATTAAAGTTGAACTTTATTATTATGATGTGTAGAGATCAGCATCTCTCATCCACTCTATAAAGAGATTCTGCTATGGATTTTTAAAATGTATCCCAGAATCTGTAAGATTGCCAAGCAGGGAAGATTGAACTTGACATTGATATAAAGGTGTCTTGACCGCCCACCAGAGTCCACTCTTCATCTGTCTCCGCGCCCGCGCAGGCACTTCATTGAGCCTTCATTGATAGCCGGGCCCAGAAAATACAACTCGCGACAAGATGATCTTTGCCGCAAGTAAGTGCAGTCCTGAATATCATCCTCAGTCTATTTTAATTTTAGCAGTGGCACTCATGTTAGTGAAGAGCCTAGACTACAACATTTTCTCAATGGCACTGCAGGTAGGCAATTTGGGTTTATCTAAAATTCACGACTACTTGTTCTATGAAGTGTAATGAACTATGTTATGAGATGAGATAGGATGAAGTGTAATTGAACTGCAGGGTGTTGTGGTTAATTTGTGTAAATGGGCAGAAATTACAAAAGACAGCACTGGTGAGGGTAAAAAGCTTTTAGATAACTGTTGGCTGACATGCTGATTGTTGTTGCAGTTTTTCCAACATTTAGTCAGTGTCTCGTACAGCATTTGTCTTAACTTAGATTTTCAAATGTGGCAAATATTTCAAAATTTATTGCACCAGGAACAAAATATCCCACTTCCCAAGAACTGCAATACACACTACATATTGCTTCAGGAAATGTATCAGAATTGACTTGACTTTGTTTAGGTAAGTGCCTGGCTCGCACCCACGTATGTCAATCGTCAAGAAGAAGAAGTGTGGACAATAGCCAAAAACAACTCGCCTAAGAAGAAGCTGAAGTAGACATTCAGTCTGAAGTGGCTCTGTATGCCATTTCCGTGTTGGGGTAAATAAATGTAAGAAAATGATGCTTGGTCTGACTTGAATTATTGAGTAGAGCTTTTAACAGGGCAGGAAGAAAGCGACTGTTTTTAGCTTGGTTTAAATTCATGTTTGCAATATATGGTTGGGCATGTAGGGTGATGTAACAAGAAGAAAAGTTACCAGACTGACTGAAACAAGATTGACTGGTGCAATAACCATATTACTGTTTGCCAAATGTTCCCAAACGAAGATTATAGATATTCATGAGAAGAGTTTACAGTTTTACCAGAGGCCCGTTCACTGGAGCGTCCAAGTAATTCAATAAACCTTCTTGAATCATTCTGGTTGAAACTAAACCAAACATAACTATGCTGGTTTTATATCAGCTAAGGTCATACTCTTCTTTCTTCAGATTGGCTTCCAAATGGCACATGCCAACGGCATGTCTCTCCTGAACACCAAGCTGTGAAAAAGCTGCTCACAGCATTTCCATGGATCACAGCCACCACTGACTAAATATCACATCTCATCATCAACTAACAAAAAAAAATCCAAAGAAGAAAACTTAAATAATATGAGGAAAATATTAAATCATAAGTGTAAATGTGAAGTGCTATTCAGGAATGCTAAATAAACAACAACCCTGAGTTTCTTGCCTCCCATCCATTGTGTGATTACAGCAGTGACTTTGTATGACTGAGCTTTTTAATGTTAAACAGTTCTTATACAAATATAAGGAACTCATCTCACATTGTCAAATCCCATATAAACGCCGGGTTTCCTCAAATTTCTGCCAATTTTTTGTAACGATAAAATTGTGGCTTTGGATCATTTTAACACCAGCAGACATTTTTCTCTTTTCTTGTTTACCAGTACTTTGATGAAATCAACTCCAACCAATCAGTTGCCTGAGGCATTTTTGAGTCAATTTGTTATCAAAATGTTTTGGACACTGAGCAACGAGCTATTAAAAAACACTTTGATAATCCAATGGAAATGAAAGTTTAGCATCATAAGGTAGTTGTGTGTTTATTCCAGTTTAGTGGGTTTGAAGTGATAGCAGTATATCTTTGAAATGTATTCTCTAATATTGGCAAGAGATAAAAGGCCTTATTCCAGTGTATTAAGGAGGAACCAACCACTCAACTCATTTCCAACTATTAATCCATATTTCCTGAATGTATTCTGTTATCTACCAACAAGGACCATAATCTTTCTGCTATCAAGATGATCATATTCTTGAACACAGGCAGTAGTTATGAGGAGATGTACTAAAGTGATATAGAATTATGATGGAGATAAAAGTGTCGAAACGAATTCATTTTCTATTATGTGTCTGAAACACAGCTGCTCATATAGTGCACTTGAAACACTGTTACACTTAAGTATGATAAGTCAAACAGGCGCAGACACAGGAGGGAAGTTGGGCTTCATATTATAGGACAGCGTTGCTCTGTTCTCCTCTGTGTATACACAAACTACTACTAATGTATTCACACAGTGTTAGTTGTGTAGGTAATTATATTAATTGGAATAAGGCTTTTGTAGTTTTCATGTTGTGCTTACATTAACCGTGAGGAGCTCAGGCCGCGAGAGTCGACGGCCCGTGTATCTCCTTCATGCTTGATAAAAGGCTGGTAACGATCCGTTCTAATCATTTGAAGCCATGAGAAAAAAAAACACTTCTGTTGTTAAAATGGAAGAGAACAGGTGTCATTACCTACAAATTACTTGTATCTACTATGAACAGCCATCTATGCTAGAAACTTTATTACATCTAGTTTTACTTGTGGCTGAAGTAGCTGATGCCAGAAATGCTGATAATGTAATAATCTAGTCAAAGGATGACACGCTAGTCTTATTGGACTTAAAGTATAATAAAATCCTTAATGTGATCAGTGCTGTATCATTATATTATTAAAGTATAAGATATGCTGAAATGGCTGAGGAGATCATTTTGACTCCCTATGATAAAATCTCAAAGTTAATCACCTAAAGTGTAAATGATAATAAATACACCATCAGTTGAAAATGATACAAGCCTTACAAAGTAATAATTGCATGTTAATGTAATCATACTACCACAGTCTGGCAGTTTATCACATCAACAGATTTAGTTATGACCTATTTAAATCACATTTTGACATGTTATTATGATTCTGACAGTTACTGCATCATCAGCTGCAAAGAGCTGCACCTTATTTGTACCTATTACTATCATATCAAGAAATCAATAACTCATCAGGGGGCGAGAAGCAAAGATCAATAGTGTGCATCAGAAGTTCACATACAAAGCTAGACAGACAAGTCAATTAAGTCCCCATTTGCTAAAACTACTGCAGTTGTGCTTTTTAACTCAAGCAGTCTGAGGTAGCACACTGCTAAGTAATGTGTATGCACACACACACACACACACACGCAGACACACAGTTTCACATTCCTTGGCAGGTACGGGGGCTTTTGCAGAGCTCATGCAGTGCTCTCATAGTGATCTATGCTCTGCGGCTGCGCTTAGCCTCTCTCTAGGGTTATTATTACTATTATGGTAAATGGTAGTGTTGCGAAACACAGAGAAAGTACATAAAGTAGAACAGGGTCATTTTGTGAACACAGACAAATGTAAACAAAGTAAAACTTGGCACAAACATCATCAAGTGCAATCTCAGGTTCAACTCAGCGACATCAGGGTGGAGAAGCAGCGCCTTCATCCACAGGCCACAGTGACACTTTAAGATCTTTCCTTCAAATGCTGATCTATGTGTCAGTGGCCGGTGGAGGGGACAAACCTACTAGTCGCGGCTTGAATTAAGCATCATTTTCGCTGGGAAGCTATTGTTGATGTCCTATCTTGCCTGTGAGCAACCCATGGATGAACATGAATAACAGAATAAGTGGTGAGAAAGAGCAGTCCTCACAAAACATGAGCAAAATACAACGGTCATGCGCTGGCAATCCTCAGAGGACAGAATGAGAGCAGGTTGTTGCATCTCTGAGTTTTTTGATGTTCTGGCTGGTGTGAGGCCAGTACAGGCTGCTGATGGTGAACTGGAACTGACTTTATTTAAGGTCTTTGCCTCCATGTGTCCTTACCCCAACCAAACTCTTACTGGGTGCATCTCCACAGCGTTAAAGGAAAGGATGACGCCAAAATAAACTCACGTCTGTTATTGTACAAAGGCAGACATTTTGCTTTTATAGCTTGATTTCTTTTTTATCAGTTCTCTTACTAGCACTCACTTTTGAGATTTAGCAGTAACATTATGAGAAAATGCTAATCTAAAAGCTTTATTCATACAGGGCTATTATGTGTGGGCCTCAGGCTATTAGTTTAATGGGAAAGGGGCCTCTGACAGCACTGAATGAAGCATTTATGAATGGCCATTTTGAGGTTTCTATAAACTAAATTTCCAGAGTTATGATAAAAAATATTTATGTATAAGGTATAAAAATGCAGTTATTCATAAAACTTTATCTTTCAGCCATCTCATGGCCTGATGCAACTCCTGCTGTTACAGTTATTGTCCGTGCCCAGACACGGTTGAGTGGTTGAGACCTCCAGCTCTGCAGGAAATCAGAGCACTGCCTTTTATTAAACACTGTCGGGCCGTAATTTTTTTTTTTATTATTTCCAAGTCTTACTCTTCCTCTTGCCTCTTAGGTCAGTGAGAAAACTACACCAATACAAGTAGATTCCCCACTCTGTATTAAATAAGGATAGACCACACAAAAATACACTAATAGACAAGTAGAAAATCCCTAAATACCTGTTGGAAATGTCTACCTTTGCAAAATAGCAAACTTGAAATCTGTTTTTGTGCAAGTCCTCTGTTAAAGGTGCTTTGTGTAGTACTATTCTTATTAATAAATCATCACTTGTTCATTTTGAGGCATCAGTATGATTATCATAAACAATTGAGACCATCACTGAAAAGACCTTCAGCTTCTTTCAGCCTCTGCAGCTTTACATTAAATCATCAGGTCAGATTTTAACAAATACACTTGATTGCTATGGCATGAAAAAGTGGAGGAGGGCGCTGTTCTTCCACAGAAAACAGACATAAAGCTGTCAGTTGTCAGTGATGTCAGATGCTGAAAAAATCTTTATCCTCTTCAGGACTGAGGGGCTGAAGGACTCGCAGCTGATGGGAATTGTAGCATGGAAAAACAAGTAGCAGTAGCAAATTAGACCATACTGTCAATCATTTAAGATAATTATTGCAAGGTTAATGTGACAGTGATGCACAGTACAGATGGTTTGTTCTGCACATGGCACCTATAAGAGGTTTCTGCACTGATCTTAAAAAACCCTAACCCAAGCGAGATCCATGAATGTAAACACCTGTACGTTTTCCTCCCTCCTGCTTTGATTTCTGCTCTGCTGTTAAATCAGTGGAACACAAATCAAAGCCACATGATGGAAACCAGCTCTGGCTGTGGAGATGCAGCCCAACTACTGCTGTGGCTATTTATCAACAAGTTTTGCCAGGCTCTGTCTCAGGTCCTTCAGGTCGCAGATTTTGCCGTCCAGAACCTCGATGACGCGTCGGACCTCGACCTCCGACTGCTCCCGCTCCTCCCGGCTGGAGGCGAGCGTCTTTTCAGCGCTCTGAACCTGATCCTCCAGCTCAGTGTTTCGTCTCTCCAGATCCTGCAGACACAGTAAGTGTTGTTAATGCAGTTTTATTGGAGTTTAGTCAGGTATCCAACTCAGACATTACATTTGACGTATTCGTTGTATTTTTGTGTTTTTAGCATGAGCAATTCCAGTGCTCTTTATTTCTTTATGATGTATTTTTATGTGGGGCACACCTGACACATCTACTTTTAGTGTTCCTCTATCTAAAGTTTAGGTGAGTGAGACTGATCAAAAGCACTTAAAAAAAAAATCTAAATCAGGGCATTGTACAAAAAAATCTTCAAACTGAGCTTAGTGATGAGAAGTACAATCTATTCCAGTGTATGTCTAAATGTCTACATTCTTCAAGTTCAACATGAATATAGTACACATGTATACTGTGATGAATACTGCCCATTCAAACTGGGACAGCAACAACTGCAGTGCAACAGCTTGTCAGATACAGTCTACTTGAGGAGAACTGCAGGTTTGAACAACAACCAGTTCAGGTCTCTCCTTAATGTCTGTAAATTTGTCATTTCTTGTGTGGCTGCTGAGTGCTGAGAATTTCCCATCAGGCCTATTTGCTTAAAACTGTTTATACTGCAAATTTTAATGTGCAATTTTGTGTTTTACGTGGTTATTCTGTGTGCCAAATAGACCAATGAATAGATGAGGGAATGAACACAAGGACAGCAAAGGTCAAATATGAATATACATTATTCACAATTGACATCACTACTAAAAATGATAGAGAGGCTAATCAAGGCTATGCAATATGCATCAGGTATAATCTCCTGCATTAACATGGAAATTCAATACAATTTGTTTTCTCCTTGAAGTCCTCAGTTCACCTGTACTGGTTCTATGCTGCACTGCTGTTGGTCTGAGCTGCACTGTCTCCTTTATAAGTACAGTATCAGTGCTTTGATTTTCCATTAGTTGACTGTGTGGTCCTGTCTGGTTTGGAGAACAGAAGAAACCAGCACATAAGTCAAGTCAGCACTCTCCAAAATAAGAACTTCTTACTACAAAAAAGCTTCTAGTCTATGCATATTAAACCAGCAGCACTACACTAGTGTAAGATGTGAAAAGAAAATCTTTAAAAGAGTGAACTGGTGACCTCTTAGCACAAGCAACAATGGCAAAAAAGATATGAACGTCTCTGTTCACCCTGAAAATGAAATGCTTTTATGTCTCTTTCTGAGAAGGGAGATAAAAGTAGCTTTCCTACTTTTCTGTGATATAATAAAAGCTCTGCAAGGTTAAGTAACAATGAAAATGTAGTGGAGGCAAACCGATTTATGCAGCACAAATTCAGTGTAATTATGTTCACAATTTGCTGTAGAAATGTGGCTGAATAAAAAAAAAATCCAATTATCTCTGACTGTTGTGCAAGATCACAGTACCCTTCCAGAAATTTACACTTGCAGTCTAGATAACTGGATACTGATAAGAAGCTTTCTGAAAAATCTTGACACATTACTGCATGAAATTGCTCTGGTCATAGGTAATGTAGGGAGAAACAAACCAAAAATAAATGAGTAAAAAAATCAAAAACTAAGAATTTAACAGTCTGTCAGTCCAAATTTCAGTTTAACAGCAGTGTAATTGAGAGCTATAAGTTATGTACGCTATAAAATGGCAGCAGTGTTTAATTTTCCTCTCATCTTTGTTGTGCATTATTTTTTCTCTTGATGTTTGTTAATAAAATCTTTACATGTGTAAAACATTTCAATTGTGTAATTGTGTTTGTGAATATAAATGTCATTTACTGTAAGTGCTCCAAAAAGGATTGATTGAGCCTGGAAACTGAGTGTACTGCAGACTGAGATGTTGCCTAACCCAAAATATATTCTTTAACCATTAAGTCTGTATGAGATATGTGTCATCTCTCAGTAACACCAGTCGACTCATGAAGCAAAACAGAGTTGCTGACAGTAATGTGTAGAGTTTGAGCACCCCGGGACAACTTTTAAGTTTAAAAATAAAACTAAACTGCTCATCATCTTACCTGGAGTCTCTGCATGGCGTCCTCTCTCTCCTTCTGTAGCTCACCCACATCTGTTTTCTTGCTCTGTAGATTGTGAATTTCCTGAAAACACAGTAATTTCAAGCTGTCATAACACCGCCTTCACATCGCCTTCCTGATACCTGCACACACATCATACCATCAGAATATGGAGCATCCATCTTTTGTTTTGCACCAAAATGCTTCAATCCATACATAGATGTGGCTCTAGAAGAGGCAGAGTCATTTATCATACGCTGGGCTGGTGGTAAGATTTGGGACACCTTGATGTTTTTGAGGAAGAGGAGGGTTCTGCCTCCAGGGAAACACTGTCACCTTGTATAAATCCTGCTGTGCCAAAAGTGGAACTTGTTTAAATGATGGCACAGACATGGTTATGTTAATGAGGCCACAGTACAGAAGCAAGCTGCTTTCAAAGAATATTTCACTTTAATATCCTTTTTATTTATATGGGGAAAATGGCTGAGTACCCATGCATTTGATGGACACTGATTTAGCCGAAACAAGCATAAAATGTTCACAAGATGATATTTTGGCAGCATAAAATGTTTATTAAGGAAAAACTGGAAAAAGTTATAAAGGTGATTCAAGAATATGTTAAGTCCTGATTTCACTTAATATGTAAGTTGTAGCTCTGGAAATCTGCTTCTTGTCTTAAATCTTAACTTTCATTTTGGTGTGTTTTGTAAGGCTGTGGCATTTCATCAAAGCGCTCTTCAGGCCAACCAAAGCAATGAAACAATAATAAGAAAAATGATAGTGCCAAGAAGACAAGATCAAAAACACAATCATCTCTTTAGTCTATGTCCACTTACATTTTTAAAACTTTTGTAGAGTAATTATCTTTTAGACAAAACAAAAACTAAATTATTGAACCAGAAGAGACTATTTAAGAAAAGCCTCATTAAAAGCCTTAAATATAACTCAGAGACTTTTCTAGCTCTCGTAGCTTAATTCATTTACAAATAACAGTTTTATTGAATGTTTGCCGGGTTTTTTTTAATCAAGGTAAATAAATATAAAGATGGAGATTAAGGCTTAACACTTCCAATTGATTACAGAGAGTATATTATATGTGCTGGTGTATTATGTGCTTGTTTTCCACTCTGAGCTTCCCTTTATGGTGGTAAACAGATTTGTACAGTGTGCAATGGACTGAGTGTCTTGCCTGGTCTTTGGCGCTCAGCAGGGCTTCCAGCTCCTCCAGTGACCGGTTCAGCTCCTCTCTACCAGTCTGACCAGCAGCAGGGTGCCCCAGCTGGGCCTCCAGCTCTGCCACCTGGAACACACACATATACACAACATACTTTTGATATTTACATACATACGTGTAATTTATATAGTGCTTTTCCTTGAACTCAAAGACAAGACAACGTTCGGTTAACACATTAAGACGTCTGTTGATGCATCCAAACATGTTAATGCATAGGAAGGCGTCTTCCAACAGGTGTTTTTCCAACTGAAACCACAGCCACTTCTGTATGACGACGCTGCATGCCCAGCTACAGTAGCTTGGAAAAGTTCTGGTTACACAGACCTGGGGTAACTGATCTGTTAATATCAGCTCTGTGTAACTGTGATCATCAGTCATTTTTGAAAGGCACTGTTTTGAATGTTGACAGTCAAACAGGGGCTCAGACTGTACTGTACAGTCAAGTAATTAACAGTTACAACAGTAATGCTGCTTACACACTGATAAATCAGTATCAATAATCCAAAAATATAATCTATATGATACCAGAATTACCACATCGCAATTTTATGCCTCTGCCACCTAGTCCAGTTAATTAGGATGTGAATTCTTGAAATATTAGCTCATCTTGAGTCCAAGTGAACGTTTGACAAGGCCAAAAATGTGTTTTGTGAAGTTACTTTGATCAGAGCTGTTGCCGGCATGGAGGCATAAAAACCATGAATTTCAGCAGTGCTTTACAACTCTCCATCTTGCTGTTGCACTCAAGTACAGTGCTGCTCTCAATTGATATTCTGAGCCTGCAAAAATCATTTAAGGAGTTGAAAAGTTTCTGTTTCATAATTTAATCAAACCAATTAGTGTTCAGTCTGAAGTCGTTTAGTTCAGGTTTCACAGGAATATGTTATCAGATTTTTCCATAATTTGCTGATGGGCAAAGATGAGAAAGAAGAATCTGCTTGGTGGAGGTAAAAAAAAAAAACACAAAAAACAGAAAAGGGTAAACAGAAATCTGATGCACAACAATCTTATTTTAGAGGTTATTCAATGAATGGGCATTGTAAAGGGTGTATAAATCTAATGTGTGGTATAATTCACTAAATAAAGAGAACAACATGTGGCCCCTCACCTCCAGTGAACTGAAGGGTATCAGAAAAATTAGCATGAACAGGTTTTTACGTAACAGCATCAATGTAGAGATGCAGTAATATAATCACTGAGGAATAAACACACACTCAGTCACACACAAATACACATACTGTATTTTTGATGATTACTGTTGATGGAAATGAGGAAAACCAACAGGAGGGTCATTGGCTACCCGCCCACATGCACACACGGTCAGAACTAATGGTGTGTTTAGCAGCATCCATCATGCATCACTCTGCTATGCAATCTACAAATGAATCAAGGGCATTTTCTTGATTCATTTCCTCTCTCATCTCTCTTGACTCTCCACTACACACACACACACACACACACACAAACACAACTCTGATGCTTCTGTGGAAAAAAAATCTTTACTGCCAATGGACACAGTACTGAAACCTCTTGCTATGGAGGCTTTTTTTTATTTTTTTTAATTGCTGGAGGGATGTGACCTTGTGATAAATCATGAAAAATATTTTTCCCACTTCCCTGCATTTAACATATTCATGGAAAGGCCAAAGAAGGTGAGTGACAGTTTTACTAAACAAGGACAAGCTGTTCAGCCTTTGAAGTCTCGACTACAGTAGATGCAATTTAAAGTTTGAACTCAAGTTATGTTTTAGGGCTCTGCTGCTCAAAAGTCAGAGCATGACATTAACACTCACAGGGTTAGGGCTTCAGTTCCCATCAGGCTTTGTTTACTGTAAATGAAAAAAATAACACTGTATGTTTTCCATGCTGTGGGAGTGATCAGATTAAGACAACAATCTCATTGAGTGTTTACACAGTTTGAAGCAAAAAAATTTGATTACAACATGCTTTGCATGTATTTATTTTAAAAGTGACAAGGCACTCAAGCATTACATTGCTCGTTTTATAAATCTGACACTGGCTCTACTGATCTTTCATATGCACAGCTTTATATTATGGTCTGTTAAATGTAGATTTTGTTTATACATCTTTGTGTTAAACAAGTTAAGTGTAACCTATTGATGACAGTAATGGTAAGAAAATCAAATAAAAAGGTTTACATACAGTTAAAATATTCTGAGCTTTCCCTTAATTGGATTAAATCAAATTATTGCATGCATTTCAGTGTAATTGCCAGATGCTGTAGATGAAACCTGACATATGACATGATCACAGCTGACAGGTGAAGCCTTGGTTTGCTAATTGTCTGCTGAAGGCACTTTGGTTGCTCATCTTTTACTCAGAGTTACTTATAATACAAAGATTAATCTTCAATTCCTCAACCTCTAGCCAAATATTCAACTAGGAGAAATGCAAAGAGAACAGTAACAGTACATATAGAGCTGAAATGATTAGTTGATTAGTAGAGTAATAAATTGACAAGAAAATTGATTGGCATTGATAATTCATTGTTTTTTTAACCTCATGTTTTAAGTTAATGCAAGAACATCATTGGTTCCAGCTACTTAAATATAAGATTTTGCTAGGTTTTGGACCACTGCTCGAATAAAAGAAACAACTTTAAGACATCGAGATTGGCTTTGGGACCTTGTGTTAGGCATTTTTCACTAGTTTCTGACATTTTATGGACCCATTTGAGAAAATAACCTGTAGATGACTCAAAAATGAAAACAGTTGCTATTTGTAGCAGTAAATATATTAAAATACTGCTGCAACAATTAATGACAGGGAAGAGCTGGTTAAAGAAAAAGGTTTTCTTGATAAGGAAGACAGAAGGAAGGCGGGACTTTTGTAATTGCTTATTCCCTACATTTAATTTCATAACTGCATTAGCTGAATGTCTGAAATGTAATGTGTGTGCGAGGGTGGAGAGGGCTTCCTGCTCCCATGTCAACATTTCCCTTTCTCTTCCTTTAGCATCTCCTCTGCATTTTCACAGGCAATTTCAAAGTGGCTCTTTATAGATTCCATGCTACGCTACGCAGCACACCATCCAAGCCAAGCTTCAGAAAACCGCCGCAGGTTGAAGTGTGTGTGTGTGTGTGGGGGGGTCCACGCGATCCCAGAGGACTCAACCCTTTTGTATCCACACTGTATGTGACAGCTACTGTCCCCAGAGGCACCAACTCCATCTCTCTTACATCTATACAAATATACAGGAAGAGAGAAAACCTATGAAAACGGTGATATCTTTCTAATTTAATGCTCCCAGGAATGTTTTAATCTTAACAGGCTGGCAGGAGATTGAAAAACCAACAGAGCTGTATAAGTATGTCTAAGAGACAGTGAGCTGAAGTAGACGTCACAGCAGCTCCAGAAACAACTAGGCTTGACTGATTTCTTTCTGTTTGGGATGTCTGTGTTTACTTTGCTCTTACAACTGATTCCAATGATGATCCTGTTTCATAGTAAAAAACAAATAAAAAAGGGCTAAATACACCTCTACTCTTCCATCTCATAGGAGCATGTTGCACTTGTGAGTATAGCATATGACTGCTGTTTAAAAGAAACTTAGAATTTACATTCTTTTATGCTATGTTACAGCAGTTCTTCATCTGAAGTTTTTTATTTTGTAATTTTGTCCTAAGATCTTTCATGTCTTATGCCATACCATAAAAATAAAGTTGCCTTGCCTAAGAAACAACCACCAATTCTTGTTCAAACTGAGCAGGGGTCAGAGTCAACCCAGAAACCCAGAAAATAAACCCAGAGCCTTTCTGCGGCAGATGAACACCAACGTGGCTGAGGCTGAGAGTGTGACGAGGGAGAAAAAGCCAGCCAACGCCAACCTCTCTCCTTCTGCTCCTATGGTGATTTATCTTCTTCCTGCAACTGGGGCAGAGAAGAGGGAGGAGGGGTGGTGGGCAGTATAGGGTGTCCTGTCCCAAAAAAAAAAAAAAAAAAAAAAAAAAAACATCCAACCATCCCTGCCCCCCTCAAACGCCCCGTTGCCAAACCCTTGAGGCATGCTCTACTTCTAGCCACCTGGTTGACTTTGCTGCAGTGTGTGCCTGTATTTGGCGGGGGTAACCTTCACCTGGACTTGTAGAGAGAGAGAGAGATATGAAACCACAACGTGGGCTAAAAATAAAAGGGCCAGTTTTCTGTCACTGGTGATAACAATTTCATTGCAGGCCGGATGCAGCAGCACTTAATTCTGTCGCATCGAAGAAGCCTTGTTGGGCTTGACCAAGGGCATAATTTTCTCTCCCTAAATTAAAGATGAAATGTCTGCGTCGTGGCCCTGTGATTATCACGGGAGCCTGTCAACAGAAATATCCCGAGAAGGGGTGGGGTGGGGGGGGTGGGGGGTTGGATGAAAAATGCATCTGCAGTTTGGAACAGACGGAGCCCATGTGGGGATTTTAGTGTGATACTTATAGATGTGTGAGTAAAATAAAATAATCCAGTTGCTATCTATTAACATAGGGTGGGGATGACCGGAAAACTACACACTGTATTTCTGCTTTGATTTTAGCAAAGTGTTGATTAATCCTCATTTGAAACCAAATGCATACACATGAGGTTTTGATGGTAAAATTATAACTCAGATCATAATAAGATCTAAGTAAATTGTAGTTCATTTGCAGCTATCTACTTTACAGTTCCCACAACAATGCTGTGATGTATTCAAACTACACTGAAAAGAGCTACTGTGTAGCCCTAAATAAAAAAACAGGAATGTGACAGGATAGTTTGTAGAGTGACTTGTTTTTGAAAGATTTCGCTAGAGGACAAGTTTCCTCCTCTGGGTGTGAAATGACTGACAGGAAACTGAATATCACATATTGCAGCACTGATATGAAAACACTCAACTCAGCACAGTGAAATAAAACAGGAAGAGAATCCAGGTTTATTGAAGTGGACCATCCTGTTTCATGCAAGTTGTCAGCTTGAAGTTTCTATTACTAACTTCTTGTGTTGATGTTGTAATATAAAAATGCAATATCACCATATCTTGCAATAATTAACTAGAAACTCCACTGAGAGGACACTCTGTCATGAAACAGCATGACACATTATGACACAATGCAATAGCTCTGCAATAGGTGTAGCTTATACTCCATGTTATTTTTTGAGGAAGTGATTTTCTCACCACTTTTTTGGGTTTTTAGATTTTCTTATAACGGTTTGGACACTAAAGTAGTGACTGTTGGACCTCATACAACTAAGGCAAATCTTCTAATCAGAAAATGTATTTACTATTTATTACTTATTTCTGATTAATTTGTTGGCCGGTCACAAATGGTGTATTTGCTCAAAAGCACTCCACAACCTCAAAAATGACAACTGAGCTGAATCGGTAACATTTCAGTGTCAGTCTCTGCCAAACTTAAATGACACTAAGTTGTTTCAAAGTGCCTGGGTATTCCATCATGCAGTGTTACTTTGTACAAGCTGTTCATATGGTCACCTGGTCTCTGAGGCGATCGGTCTCCTCCTGGTACTCAGCCAGCTGTTTCTTCCACTGCTCCACGCTGCTGTTTGCTTCCTGCAGCGCTGCCACCAGCTTAGCGTTGCTGTCCTGCAGAGTGAAGAGCTCAGCCTCCAGGTTTATCTCACACATGGACCTGAAGAGAAGTCACAAGAAGAGACAGTCTTAATATTATTTGGCCACTTTTTGGGCAGGGGAACAACCTGTAAATACAACACTGACATCATATTACTGTATACATACATATATAGTATAATACCACCTAATTATACATTCAGCAAACATTAACATCATTTGGAGTTATGTTTTGCCAACAAACAAATTTAAGTCCAATACTCACTCTCTTTTAGCTCTATTTTTGGTCTCTGTCAACTCCTGAGGGAAATATCAGGCTCTTTAGCCTCTAAATGCTCCACTATACTCACTAGCTGGTTGATATCTTTGACTTTTATTTGGTGCTGGGTATGTAGGATTAGCCTTCTACATTTCACACAGTCATTTGACTACTGTTAATGTAAAAAATATTAATCAGTGCAGCTTTAAAGGCATTATTCTGGTTGGATGTTACTGTGGGAAAGAAGCATTGCTGGTGAGGAAAATGCAGAAGATGATGAGGTTATTAAATGAAGTTTGAGTTTGAAAATTGTAACTGTCTGACTTGTACCCATGACTTACCCTTTTTCTTTTATCTTACAGTGCAATCTTGCACAAGTGGTACAACTAACTAATAAGCTCAAAATGGCTTCATAAGAGGCAGCACGGTGGGGCAGTGATTACCCAGAAGGTTCTGGGTTCGAACCGGGTACTCCGGCCTCCTCCCAGACAGACATGCAGGTTAGGTTGCTCAGTGACTTTAAATTGCCTGTAGTTGCCTGTAAATGTGACTCTATATGTTAGCCCTGCAGTGTCAGCTGGGATTGGCTCTAGCCCACACTCGACCCTTATGGATGAGCGGAATAGATAATGGATGGATGAATGGATGGTTTCATAAGCTCCTGTCCAAGGTTGATAATTTTTAGCTTCTGTATTAAAGTGAAAATAGACCCCAGTGTGTGCAATATAACATTTCCATTGGGGTAAAGTCATGTTAGATTACCAGTTGTCTCAAAATTATACATCACATTAGTCACTATAGTTGGTTGTTTCAGCTGTTTATATGTGAGTTTTTGAAAACAATCTGGCCTGAAACTTAATAAGGAACATAACAGTATCCACCTTTAACAACAGAAAATTATACCACCGAGTACTACTAAAAAACTAAGCTAACATGGGTAATGTGCTCTCCTTTATTAGGATGTGGGAAAGAGAGATCAGGTCCTATGCTCTGGTAAAGGTCAGGATTCAGAGGGGATATTTAATAAACCAGAGAACTTTCAGATGAGAAGATGGAGTTTAGGAAGCTGAGTCTTTGCCATGACGACCAAACTAACAGCTTGGCAACCATAAAACTACTCACCATAGCAACAGGAGAGAAAAGCCTGCATAGGCTCATAACAATCATAAAATAAAATCACCGGGATAATAGGGTGTAAAGCAGCCAAGGACGAGAGCTTTTTTGCTTCCTGGTCTCACATGGAAGGTTGAGTGATCAATAATGGCCTCCATAATGACAATAATTATAAGCTGCTAAATTCAGCGTCAGTCACGTCTGGCTAGTCTGAAGTCATGGACACACATACAGCATGCAAAGTCAAAACCTTGGGCCATGACTCAGACAAGTGCTAGAAAATGGTTTTGAACATGTGACATACGCACACACAAAGACACAGCTGGGGGAGAAGGGGGAGAGGGAGAATCCACCTGTAACATTTCTTGCTTTGAGGTAAAATGCTTTTAGACTGACTCACTGCTGTTAATCAGAGGTGTAATATTTCTTAAGAACTAAATGTGAGCCTTTCCTGACACACCTGTCGAGCCAGTCTGAGATGCTTTCTGACAAAAGCAGAGGAGAAAGGAGCGTGGTCTTAAAAAGGTAAGTTGTACTCTCGGAGCAGAGCGATCGTTCACTGCTGTTAAGGGAACAGTTTATATTTCCTGACTTCTAGTCCTTAATTTGAGTCAAGCTCCAAATACAGTGGATCAGTGGTATCCACTCATTTACCCATGCCCAATCTAAACTTCTGATTTAAAATTATAATTTAGTTTCTCCATGTTGTAATTTCGCGTTTTTTATTTGTGTCTGGTCTGCACATTTTTTCCATATTCAAACCCAGTGTCTAGTCAAACAGGGTGATGTTGCACAAACTGTAAATCCTCCATTTTCCAGAGTGCAACTCCATAGTGTATCTTCATTAGAATCCACCTGCTTGGTTCAAAGGCAAAGCCCCTAGTTTGTGAAGCAGGTTGTCTGTTAAACATTCGTAGTCTGCATACCTATATTTCTGGGATTAAACTTTTTACATTTGCATTTACACATTCAGCCAATGTTTTTATCTAAAGCGACTTACAAACGAGGGACAACACTCAAGCTTCAGAGCAGTAGGAGAGCTAGAAGTAAGCACTAAGTACTAAATCTGTTAAATAAGGCAAAGTGGCGAGGAGATCAATTAAAGAAGTGCACCGTAAGTGCATAGTAAGTGCTAGGTAGGGTGTTAGAGGTGTTAGGAAAGGGGGTGCTCTCGGAAGAGTTGAGTCTTCAAGAGATTCTTGAAGATGGAGAGGGACGCTCGGGGAACCACAAACAAAAACAGTCTGGATTGCAACTGCCTTATGTGCAGACTTTGCATAGTTCCTCCGGAGCCATAGAGTAAAATTAAAAGGCAGAGTAATATTCCCTACGATAAAATGATTTTCATTTGTAAAACTCAATGTGACCCTTTAATCTGTCTCTTGTAAGTCGTTTAATATTTTCCTAAGTGAAATATTCAGCTGCTGGGGTATAATATAACTCTGGATTCACTCCTTCCATGGAAAAGTGACCATATGGGCACCAGAATTTAATCTCCAGGTAGGCTCTGCTTGCTGCCACATCTTACTGTTAGAAAGTTACAGACACAGATCTTTGTCCAGTTTACAATACAATTTTCATTTTCTGCCATCAGTTCTTTGGTAACGTGTCATTTCTTCCCCCAAAACAGCTGTCATTTCAGAAAGAAACCCCCTCAGTTACAGTGTGGGTACCAGCTCAGCTGTGTGGATGGATAACAGTGATATGTGTGGTTCCCTGTGTCAAGGAGGTCATCACTTTTCAGGTTTGTTTGTAAGAGGGATATCTCAAAACCCTGTGAACAGCTTTCAGTGAATTTTCGTGAAAAGTTAAGGCATGAGCCAGAGACCAACAATAATCTTTTCATGGACTACTGCAATCACCTGAATGACAAGCACTGAGATGCAGATTAATATTTTAGAATCATTTTATTAAAATAACAAATGTAGAGGACTGTGAAGCCTTACCAGACCTAAACACTCACACAATTTAATGGCTTACAGTCCTCTTCTCCTTTAACAGGAATTTAGGATTTTGAGTTAGTATCGTTCACTGTACAAAGCTCAACAAAGTGCTTTGGACATTTACATCTGCTCCTGTAGCCAAACTGTGGTTTAGACACTGGATTACAACCTTTGTCGTCAACTTTCCAAACCCTAACAAATAAAATCTCCACTTCAGTACTCCCACACACACATCTGCTGCTCTCTCTGTTGTTTCATTTTAATTTGTGTTTTATGTGTTTTGGGTATCATTGTTATGGATTGTTATTCTTATGCTTGTTTGCTGCAAGGCAAATTCTCTTCCATAAACATCAGAAGTTCTGAGCATAGATTTTCACTGCATGCTGTCTCTTTCTTTCTCTTTCTTTTTTGATGTCAAATAAATTTTCAAAGGTAAAGTTTGTAGTCTAATAAATGCGCTCATGAAATATATATTATAATGCTGGGTCAAATAGAACACATTTTCACCACACTCTTCATTAAATGCAAATATTACTTTGTGCCAAAGAAGAGTATTATATATATATCTCTATATATATAGATATATATATAGATATGCCAGAGTGCAGTGGTTCATGTTATGTTTTGTTTCCCTTTAATGGGGAAAAGA